>JAWZYV010016212.1:0-38348 GCA_038373885.1 Cheiracanthium punctorium | reverse complement strand
TTTTCACGCAGAAAAGGAATTTGGGGATTAATGCTCATTTTTTCCGCATCTATGCCCCCATTTTCATTACATCAGTTTTTTTAGGGAAAGGGGTAAAATTTATCTTTTTTTTTCTTTGAATTCCGATACGTATTAGTGCACGTTGCAACTGCACAAGAAGGCATTTTAACATGAAGAAATTAAATTAAGCTATATTTTTTTACTGACCACACGACAAAAAAGAGGATGAACTAAGTCAAACGACGTAAAGCTATCTGTGTCAACCGTCTTGTATCTGTTATGTATCTGGCAACAGCCAGATGAGAGAACCTTCCAAGCTGTGTGACGCGCGCGTGCTTTGTTTACCTTTTTGGGTTCCGTAGTTTCGTATTGTACATGTTCGGTGTAGTTGTTATGCTCGTTCGTGCCTGTGTATCTTAATGCTAATAAATGTTCTTTGCGTGTATGTAAAACGAATTGCATCGTCTCTCGGTCTACCTGGCATACATGACAGTATCAAACCGGAAAGGCCTGAAGCGGGAGCGCAGTGACGTCACAGAGGTTCTTAACGTGGAAAAAAGTAGCTTCACGGCGGAGGGTGATTCTTCAAAGGAATGACCCAGCCCGGGGCCGTCGCTATTAGCAACCGGGCCTGCTTGTTCGTTGCCAGCACGAAAATTGAGTTTATCATTGAGGCCTGTTTTCGCGATTAGCACTGTTCTATTTTATTATTATAAGTATTATAAATATTATATTATTTTATTATTTTAAAACAGTTTTTTTGTAGTTTTGTCGTACTAAAGAACTTTAGATGTAGATAATCATTTTGTGAAGATTGAGCCATTTTTTTAATGGTAATTTATCATAAAATTCGAACATTTTGCTCTGAATGTAAAGGAAGTGTAAACTTGTATAATTTATTTAAGTTCTAAAAATATGTATGTAAATCAAATTTAGTGAATTAATATTCATGTGCTGTTTTTAAATCATTTTCATCTGAAATCGTACTACTTGAGTAGTTTATTATACAGTAAATAAGCGTGTCTTTGTAATACTAGTTAGACGATGTTGTCTATTTAATTTTTCAGTTGAAAATGTTATTTATCAGTTAGATATGTGCATTGATTGTATGATTTAGAAATGTGTAGCCAGCTTTCAGTGCAGAAGTACAGTAAATTATACATTTTTAATTTTGTATATGTATACGTAGAAACTTCAAATGCAGTTAATATTTTGTACAAGAGTTCATTATGTTCAATTCCAAAGTTCGATTGAGATAGCGACAAAAGTATAACTTTTATATAATACTTGGAATTGCTATAATAAAGAATAATTAAATAAAAAAGCGTTTATTTTTGGTTTGCTACAGTGTTTAGTGCAGCTTTTGAAGAGGTATCCTGAAATGTTTCGAGTCCTTGAGCTGTTGGTTTATCTCACTTCCATTCAACTGTATTCAAAGAGCTAACTAAAGTATATTGTTTGTTTTGTTATTTATGTAGTTTCATAATAAATTGCATGAGTAATTATGTAAACAAATTTTAAATTTTGATCAAATATTTAGGAATTTCAGATTGTTTCATTCTTTATTCTCGCTTCGAGTGTACTTCACTCTCTGCTGCATATATATATATATATATATTTTTTACATTTGCCAAAAGAGCATTTATTCCGATATCTTCATGCATTCTCAATTTGTCATAATAAAATCTATTTGCTTTTTAGGTTTTCCTATAACCAAAAGTAACCTCCAAATTTCTTTTTTCGTGTGATTCGATCACATCAGTGCGCTTCCAGTAGTAAAATCACTCGTTTCTTAGACATGTCTCTTCTCTAACGTACAAGATTTGTACGTAATGTGTACCTGTACTTGCACTGCTGTCGATTTGCAGTAGATCGACAGGTTTAGAAAGTGGTTTTTATTTACTTTACTTCCGGTAAAATACAAGAAAATTTTCGGACTGGTAACTGGGACTGGTCACTTATAGAGGGTTGTGTGGTGTCTTCTAGAGGCTCTTTAAACATTAACTAGATAGGGTAAAAAATCGGTGCCTTAAAAAATGTGTCGTTGCAGGAGGGGGTCACTAAATAGAAGTGGTCGCTCATAGAAGTTTCACTGTATACAGCAATGCAAGGACGAAAACATTGTCTTCAAGCACCAGTTAGTAATCACTTAAAAAAAAAAGATATTAGAATATTCGTGGTATTTCCTACTATGGTTTTCTAAAATTTAATACTTTTCCTTGGATGAAAACAAATATATGGAATTATAAACGAAAATTATAAATCCTTTTAATATCGGGAATGGTAAAATTTGCAATACATAAGCTTAGCATGAAAACAACGTGTTTGGCCATGCTATGTTACGTGATTCTTAATCCTTTTGATTTCTTTCATCTTCCCTTAAAGTTCGTACTACTATTTATGGGACACATTTTATTGAGTAATTTATTCTAAATGTTTCTCGTTAAGTTAATTTACATTATTTTTAAGTTAGATGCCAAAGGAATGCAGTACACCAGGTTGTACTTCTAACTATAGTAAACATTCGCCAAATATCCACGTCTTACAAAAGATTAAAAATTAAATATTGTAGTAGTACTTAAATGATGTATATGCGAATTGTAAATATCAAATATCTTCATTTCTATTCCAGCACCTCGTCATATATTCTGTTAATATATTAACTGGACAAAATTTAATGAACGCAAATTTAATAACTATTAGTTAATTTTATTTAAAAAGTGGTTATGGTTGTAACTGCTTTTAAAATGTGAAACTTAAATATTCAGTATAAAGAAATTCATAAAAATATCTGTATAAATAAACTGTTTATCATTTATGAACGTGTTTACCTTAATGTATAATAAAAATTAGCTTAATTTGTTTAATGTATATTAAAAATCAAGCCAAAATAATGAATCATGAAAGTAAGCACTGCTTTGTTTTTCCTTCAAATTACACACATCTACTTGCTTTAATGTCCACATGTATCATAGTAAAGAAACTAATAAAATTAGTAGCACAATTATGGCATAAAGCTACATTAAATAACGCTCCAAAGCTTTAGAAAGCTTAAAAAATGCTTGATGTATATGTGAAGACGCGAGCATCCGTAGGCCTCTTTGGATAACTCATCGAAATACACGGACAGTCCCCAATTTCTGTGTTTTTATTGCGATTTGTCCTCAAAATGTAAAGAAGCATTTGAGAACAATTATTAATTATTACTTGTTTTTTATTGTGTTAGCTTACTGTTAATTATTTCATTAATTATAAAATGTCTCCAATTTTGTTTCAGGATTGGGGACATGTCCTTATTTCTATGTTCGAAAATATGGTCAGGTCACTCCAGGAAATAAAAAAAATTTGGGAACTAGTTATAGTAGCGACGACTACTAGATGTCGCTACTACATTTTTCGGCTAATGTAAAAGATAACATTTTGCCAATATATCGGTTTGTTAAATTTGCCCTTTCTGATTTGTTTACAGTGTTTCAGTCAGACGTTGGAGTAAGGAAATCATCATAAAAGGCATCAAATCAAATACACCTTCCCAGGATATCGACGACTATCTGCGGGAACACAAATTTGAACCCTTAAGTATAACATACTTAACAAACAGGAAAACCAAAAAACCCCTTGACATATTTCTCATCTCACTTAAACCCACGCCAAACCACGCGGATATCTATAATCTTAGAAAATACTACTGGCTTGATATTACTGTTGAAGACTACCGAAAGCCAAAAATACGTCAGTGTTATAACTGCCAAGCCTATGGACACTCGTCCATGACATGCTCCCTAACCCCCAAGTGTCTAAAATGTGGGGAGCCCCATTTGGTCCGTAGCTGTCCTACCCGAGGGCAGGAGTACTTTAAATGTGCTAACTGTACTGGCACCCACCCTGCAAATTATCGGGGATGTCCAAAAAATCCTGCAAACAGAAATAAACACCCAGGCGCTGTTAGCGAAATCAAAACCAAACAAAACGTCCAAACAAACATACTAAATAACCTACAAACATTTATGCCTGCCCCCACCCCTAAAGTGTCAGCATGGGAGAAACCACCATTAACCAAACCCCAGGAAGAAGATCACTGCTACGCTCTACAAAACCTGGCAAGTACATCCAGCAATAATAACGTAGAACCTCCACCTACTACTCAAATCATATCCGCCGATGAATTCAGTGAGTTGTCGGAGGACGAAGAACCTTCTACAAAACCCGTACACAAACCTAACAAACCTAAAAAGCGACCTTGGAAACACCAAAGAGAAGCTAAAAAACAGCTTCCAGAAAAACCGCAACCGAACACAACGAAAGCTCCCGAAACGCACACATACTTTACAAACTTTATGGATATCACGAAATCTATCAAAGAGATATCTAAGATCATAGACATAACTAAAATCGTTAACTACTTTAAAGAGCTTTCTTCTAAAATTACCAAACATACTGAGCCCATTGAACAACTATGTATTATTATGGAGCTCACTCAAAAGTACTTTATCCAATCTATCAATGGCTAGCACAACCAAAAACTTCTTGCGCGTTCTATACTGGAACGCAAATAGTCTTCACCAAAAAATTAGTGAGTTAAGAAACTTCTTATCGTACGGTGAGTACGATGTTATTTTATTGCAAGAAACCAAACTAAAAAAACACATAAGGTATAACATCCCTAATTACATACTGTACAGAAACGACCGCCAATGTAGTCGTACAAATGGTGGCACTGCCATCTACGTAAAAAATGACATACCACACTATCCAGTAACGGACTTAACTCACGAAATACTGGAAGCAAACTCCATTATTATTACTGGTGACCCTCAAAAACATATAATGCTGACATCTGCATACGTCAGGCACGGACATCCTTTCCCGACTAAAGACATTCACAACATATTCAATTACTGCGAAGCAAATGTTATTGCTGGTGACTTTAACGCTCACCATTTCGCATGGGACTCCAAATACAACTGCCCCTTCGGCACATCCCTACTAAAATTTATGATCAATAACAGAGGCGCCGACTTTACAAAATTTCTGTGGGTGCCCTAAAAGTCCGTGGGGGGGGGGGGGGTAACAAAATGTTGAAAGTCGCACAAGGTGGTTTGTAATTTTTGATAAAGGATCGCTAAGTTTGGTGCCAAAACGTGACAATTTATTTTAAAGGGGGAGTACAGTTGGAATGTACTTGGCTAGGTGATTTTAAGATAGATTTCGATTCCGAAGATGGGTTTTTATGGAACAAAGAAGAAAAATACGGCACACTCATGAATAACGATACACTTTCCAACCTTATGGAATCTTTTCCAACTACCCTTCAATCTTTTCCTATAATTATTTGCTTCCTTGCTTGTAACAACTCAATCATTTGACTTTTCGTGCACATTTTTACCAGTGGGAAATGGGTAATACAAATAGTCATTTTAGCTCCACATAAAATATCCAATATCTGAGGGTATAGATCGAAGAAACGATATCTGTCTCACGGTTTTGGTACACAAATTAAAATAAACTAACTGCACCGAGGATTCGAAAAAATTCAGGATAATTCTTTACAAGCTGCACTACACACTGCAATAAATGCGAAAACTTTCATGAAACTTTCAGAAAAAAATCTTAAATGTGGAACTGCACAGCAAAATATTTCTAAGAGTGGCCATTCTGCAAAAAATTTTCGTTTATTCGGGTGTCTAGTAGAGCTTGTGAACCTACATCCTAAAAATTGTGAAGTGCTTGAGATAATTAGTTTTCTTTTTTGTATTTATATACCAAAATTGCGTGTTTTTTCCGAGCGCTGAAGGTGACATTCAAAGTTTAATTTAAATGAATAGTGTGAATTTTGGCATCCGATTATCTGTACTACGGTGAAGCAACGCTGGGCATAGAATGAAAGTCTCCACCGTTTTGTGTCTTAGTAACGATAACAGCAAAGCAGTTAAAATCAAGATTCTTTTTAAAGTAATGAAGTATTTCTGATGAAATACCCTTCTTTTAGAAAAATCTGCTTGTGCTGGAGTCACCTTAAATTTGTTTGCCTTACGCAAATTCTCTGTCAAAATTCGAGAATTCCTGGGCGCACACCTCCTTTGCCCTTGTAATAAATCAGACCCGAAAGAGGTGTATTACACTATTTCACTTTTTTTTTTTTTTTTTTACTTTTAGCTATAGAATTTTGATTGGTTTTAACTAATCATTATAAATTTCAAAGCAAAAGAAAAGTGTATTGGGGGGGGGGGGGGAAACATGCAACAATAATATCACAATCGGTCAAATTTCTTGTCATGCAAATGGAAATTTTGTATAAAAAGTGATTCAGTTTTCGAATGTAACAATTCGCGATCAATGTTATTCTTGTTTAATCTATCTCATCCCTGTGTGAAATCCCCAGTTTTCAAAAAATGTTATTCATAGTATTGTTTCTCAGCTCATTCATTTCCTGTACTTTTTTTTTTTTTTTTTTTTTTTTTTTTTTTACATTTTTGTACCCCTGTAAACAGCTGCAGCTAAGCCTTGACTATTTTCTTTTATTTTTTTCCCCAACAAATTAAAAAAATTACAAACATTATATCTTTAAAATTAAACTAGATAATTTCCTCAGAATGAATTAATGCAACGTTTTCTATGTTGAAATGTGTGTAGGACCACATAAAAAAGATTGGTAACTATTTAAATGCAAACAGAAAAATAAAGCAGAACAAAAAAAGTTGTTTATCTTAGAGTTAATAATTATTCAAAAAGTATTTTTAATTGTAGGTCATATAACATCCAGGCATGATTTTGAGCATCCTCCTGAAGTAGAGCTATTTTACCCTCTACCCTTATGTGTTCAAATTTGCAAAATTACGAGAGACATACATTTCAGTAATGTGTGTTCATGCGCCCATGATTTCAGTATAATTTTACAAAAACAGCATTGGGCTAGATCAAAGCAAATAGTACCTAATTCCGCTTTGTTAAACAAGAACGAAAATTGAACAAAATATTCGCAGAAAATGAAACAGAAGGCATCTCGAAATGTTAGTGTGGACGACAGTCTGTTCCATCCTTTTCAATAAATAACTGAGCACTAAAAATCATTCAAAAATAAGAAAAGGAAATTGAGACTTTAGAAGAAAGTGACGAACCTTTATACCTTAGAAGCCTCGCCTCAGTCTCATTCAATTAACACCAAAGCGCCGACACTTTTTGATGAATGGGCATCTTTTTTTGTTCCAGAAACATACAAAGTGTTGTATATTAGGTGCTTGTAAACAGACAGATTTTGATGTTCTCTATTTACAATAAAAACAATTAAACCTACTCACTTCGGAATCCTGAAGTAATATTATTAGAACTATCTCAAAACATTTCCATAATGGGAATGTCTTTCACCTAACGCCTGTGTTATCTTTCCCGCGTGAACTTCTGATTGTAGCCAGCGGCTTTGTCTCAAATTCTCCGTTTTCCGGTACTCTTGGGCTAACATAGTAACATAGTATCATTGTATTCATGCATTTTCCCATGGAAAATGAGGATTCTGGGATGAGGTCTGTTTGTGTGGGTCAGAAAGGGGGGGGGCACAGTGGGCAAAGGCATTGCCTGTGGGGCTGTAGGGAGTCGCATTGTGAAAAAGCTTTGAATTTTAGAAAGACATTGTTTCCGTGGGCGCCAGATAGGAAGGCAAGTGGCAGTGGGGGATTGAGATTTGAGCCCGCCTAGTATAGTAAACATTTTTACAGCATACTGAACTTCTAAGTATTATTTTCGTGCTAAAATGTCTGAAAGTTAAGATGACCCCCATACACCTCTAAATTAGTACTCTTATGAGAAACTATTATAATAATTATTATTATTTTAAGTAGACAAAAATATTACCTGTTTGGATTCCTTTTTTTTTCCATGCACTTTTTAAAATTTTAGAGTATGTGCTAAGTTACTACTTATTGGAATTTTATTATAATTACTCCAGTTCCGAGGCACATAAGGGTGTATGCCGAAGAAACAAAATCTGCATAACGGTCTTAATACACAAATTAAAGTAGACTATCGCACCAAGGATTCTAAAAATTTAGGATGATTCTTTATAAGCTGCACTACATACCGAAATAAAGAATAACACTTCTTTAAAATTTTCGATTTTTAAGAATTTTTTCTAAAAGTTTCGTAAATGATACAGGTTTATTGTTTATTTCAGTGTATAGTGCAGTTTCTAAAACATACATCCTAAAAATTTGAAATATTTGACATAATTAATTTTTTTGAATCTATGTACCAAATTTTCATGGGTTTTTTTTTTTTTTTTTTTCCCGAACTACAGCGATAATCTGAAAGTAGCTGTCATTCAGTTGCCTTTAAACAGGGTTTAATTTCTATCCAAAAAAGTGCAAGAGCCCTGATTTTTTGTATTGCAATTTACAAAATTAATTACCTAATTTAAGGTATTATTAAGTTAATTTTTGTTACCTCTGTATTAGTTTGCGATGTAATAAAATTAATATCAACAGAAACAATTACGATGGTAATTAAAAATTTAAATTTAGTGTAAAATTTCCCCGAGAAAAAAGAAGTAGTGGAGCCGTGCTCCCTCCCATGCAAATTAAGCACTTCCTTTAAATACATGCAAGTATTTAGCAACCACGAAAACTTTTCTGTGGGTGCTTGAGATCTGACATACTACATAAAAAAAAACAACTGTCCCTCACTAAAATTTTATTTTCGAATTATGCAGTAGCAAAGCACTCGTCGTCATCAGTGGCGTGACTATACCGTTAGGGCCAGTAATGAATTCATTGGATAGGGTCCTTCATCATTGTACAGAATCTCAACCAACATGTTGCAGTTCACTTTTTCTAGCTTTCTATTTGGGAAAGGCTCCCCCTCCGTCCGGGGGAACCGTGGCTTTTGCCCGTTCTACCGCCCTATAGTTACGCCAGTGATTGTCTCATCGAAGTTTCTCATGCGCATCTAAATTATAAAGGACATGGGTGCTCATATAGGGAAGTAGGTGGGGGCTCGGGTCCCTCCCTCTAGCCGTCGGTATAGTGAACATTTTTTATATTAGCTAACCTTTTTTTCACTATTTCAGTACTAAAATGTTTGAAAGCGCGATTGCCGATGACCTTACAAATGCCAGAAATAACCCCTCCCCCCCCCCTCGTCTTAAAGTACTCATATGGACGTCCATGCCGAAGCACCCACATACATTTGGCCTCATTAAAGATTTTCTTTTAAACTTTTAAAATATCACACAAATAATAAGCAAATAAAACATTTTAGTACTGAAATAATGCAAAAAGTTCCGTATGCTTTACAAATATTCATATTACGTAATGGCATAATTGGGGCGGGGGAGGTGAAACCCTCCTTGAGTGTACATCACTGTGTTGGGGTTATCAGACAATTGCTGGTGCTCAGCATTCAACGTAATTTTTTTTACAAGCCCGAAGCACCCACATAAACGCCTTTTCTATCTCTTTCTGGGAAATTCAAATTATGACTTGGCACTAAAATTTCTGTCGGTGCTCCGCACCCACAGAATTTTTTCAGTGGGTGCTTGAGCCCCGGAGCACCCACGTAGTCGGCGCCACTGATCAATAACAACATACGTATGGCTGTTCCACCCCTTCCTACTCATTACGCCACTAACGGATCATCGTCCATCGTCCATAATAGACCTTGCTATTTACAAAAGCATGAATCGAACAATCCAAAGCTCTGTGCTACAGCGGTTTGACTCCGATCATCTCCCAGTGCAATTTGACATTAACTTAAACATTGCACGGCATCCTCAGAATGTTCACTTAAAAACAAACTGGATAGACTACACGAACCGACTGCTAAGCGCACCTATTTGCCTTCCTGATATCCACAATACTGAAGACATTGAACGCGAGACTACTCGCATCACGGACATAATAACGTCCGCTTACTACAACTCATCTGAACCGGTCAAAAACAACGGAGCTATCAAACTCCCTTCTCACATTAAAGAAAAAATTAGGCAGCGTAATACTGCCAGGAAATTATACCAACGCACTCGTAGTCCCATAGACAGGCAAAACTATCACAAAATAAGAGCTGAAACTAGAGTACTACTACGAGCCCATTCAAATGAAAACTGGGAAAATTTTATCACTAGCCTTAACCCCGAAGACAGTTCAGTGTGGAAGACACTGAAAAAACTAAAAAACCAAAAATCGCATATCCCTCCCCTCAAAGAAGGCAGCAGTTACGCCTTAACCGACTACGATAAAGCAAATACACTGGCTAGAACATATGAAAAGCAATTTAGCCTCCACGAAAACATTGCAGTGGACCCAACTACGGATTACCATATAAAGGAGACTGTCGATAATTTCCTTCGCCCTCATTGTACAACTGAAATCTCCCCCACAAAACCGACGGAGCTGGTTATGATAATTAAAAAACTGTTAATTAAAAAATGTCCTGGAAGCGACAAAATTAGTAACGTCATGCTAAGAAATATGCCTGCACGTACCCTCATTTTCCTGACCTCGTTGATTAACCACATACTCAAATTAAAATACTTCCCAAAAGCCTGGAAAACATCAATCGTCTGTCCTATACCCAAGCCAAATCAAAGCAGCACCTCACCTAGCTCGTACAGATCGATTAGTTTATTAAGCGCCTTAAGTAAATTAGCGGAGAGAGTCATACTCCACCGCATTCAAGAACACCTCACTCGAAACAACATTATTATTCCCGAACAATTTGGATTTAGAGAACAACACAGCACGACTCACCAAATCCTTAGAGTCACAGAACATATCGCTGAAGCAATGAAAGAAAAAAAGGAAGTCGGTATTCTCCTCCTAGACATATCAAAAGCGTTTGACAAAGTATATCATACAGGCCTCATGTACAAGCTCATACAAATCGGCATGCCAGACTCTCTAATTCATTTAATTCATAATTACCTTTCTGACCGTACATTTATGGTTCGTGTAAACAATACTCATTCTAACCGCACTCCTATAAATAGTGGTGTTCCCCAAGGATCAATCCTGGGACCTACACTGTTTAACTTGTACGTCAACGATATCCCTAGAAATCCGTACACCACACTTGCTCTGTTCGCCGACGATACGGCGATTATTTGCAGAGCTCACCACCCCACAGTACTCTCAAGATGCATTCAAGCACATATTGACGCTCTCGAAACCTGGCTCGATACCTGGAAAATTAAACTAAACTCCGACAAATGCCAAGCAATACACTTCTCAAGAAAACATAACCCTCCCCGCATATACGTAAACAACAATGTCGTCCCATGGAGTAACACTGCCACTTATCTGGGAATTACATTGGACAGGTCACTCACATGGAAACCACACATTACTAAAATTAGAGACCGCATGCGGCTGCCGCCAAAAAGATTCCTCCTATACTTTATTCTAAAAAACTCAGCAAGCAAAACAAAACGCTAATTTACAAAACAATGATCAGGCCTATCGCTACTTATGCAGCCCCCGTATGGGCTTTTGCAGCTAAATCGCACATGAAATCCCTGCAAGCTAAACAAAGTGCAATACTTAGAAAAATCCGTAAAGGAAACCACTTCCTAAGAAACACTACGATTCAAAATGACCTGGCCGTTGAGCCGATTAAGCACACAATCCACAGACTTGCCGTAAACTTTTACGATAATATATCCAGTATCAATAACGACATTCTTGCCGAATTTCCGGATTACGACTTTCGTGATCCATCTAACAGCAAAAGACCGAAGGCGGTCCTCGCCAAATGCTCTCTATATCTTGACATATTTGATCCTCCACAATAACGTACTTCACACTGCGGCTTTAAAAAAAAAAAAAATTATTAAATAAAAACCCTTTCCCTACTAACATCCTTCTGGCCGGGCTGTTCATGCAGATCACTTCTTACTGTACTTGACTGATATTCATCTCAACCCGTCCTGTTTGGGGACTCATTACAAGACTGAAAATACCCGACTGAAAAGATCATACATACTGGAGTTAAAGGCCTAGTGCCCAGGGCACTCCTACAAGAACCTATCATCAGTCAGTCAGTGCAGTAAGGAAGAGTAAAATTGTGGACTTGGCCGAGGGAGTAGGTCGTGTTCCGCTCTTCGCCCGGCAATTGTTCCTTCGCCGGTTTGTTGTTTTCGTGCCTCGAGGTCGCTTCGTGGCCTCGGGGTCGAGCTTTTCTTTTTTCACGTGTTGTCTCCGCTCTTAGCGTGCTTCTTGTGGTTTCGTTCCGCTTGCTGCGTTCTTCGTGAACACAGACAATCCGATGCTACAGACTGTGGACTTCCTATACCGCTAATGGAAATTTTTTTACAATGGGGAAACGCATAGGGAACGCATGGGGAAACCTATCTAACTCCTTGTAGTAAACAAATACAGGCTTCTACGATAACAGGTACAACGTGATCAACTTCAAAGCTCCATATAGTAACAAAATATCTGAAAAGTAATTTTTATTAGAATTACAAAAAATTTACAAACAAAAATTAAAATCAAGAAATCGATAATACCTAAGTGATACTTACCTTTGTGCGAAGATTGATCATTGATCACGCTTGAAAATCCGATTTCATCAGCACAGCACAGAAAGTCAGGAAGGACGCCGATTTCTCGGCCGCCAAAGCAGAGAGCATGGAACCGCCAAGCGCCAAGCAGCGCCAAGCTCGCTTCACGTCCTTTCATGCACCGGCATCACGTCCTTTCATGCACCATTAGTTCATGCACCGGCATAGGGGGCGCCCTTTAAATCCCCAAGAAGAAACTCTTATATACATTATCTTTGTTCGTGAAAGGTAAGCCTGCTGTAATACTTCTTTTCCTTCCCCTTGAGCTGTCGGGGTCGGCTCGGGGGTCTGTTAAGTCCGCTTGCGCTTTGCGCCTTGGGAATGCTTCCTAGCGGTTCTTTCCCCCCCCTTAACGCTGCCAATGTTTCTCCCCCTTTAACTAACATGGAAACCGAAGGTTCGGAGGATAAAGTCCGACAGGGGTGGTTAGTTGAGAACTTTACGTGTCGCAATTCAGCTCCGGCTCTCGAGCTACTTCAAGCTGCCGCGTCGGAAGGTCTACAAAAAATCACCATATTTATCGAAAGCCCGTCCGGGGGAATTCCCAAAATAAATCCCAAACAATTGAAGCTTAGCATATGCGCCTATGTCCCCCACCACGCAGATATCGAGTTTTTAAAACTCACTAAACAGGGCCGCATTGTTGCAGTCACACAATCGGTCGTGGCCGCCAGTGAACTTCTAAACGTCACATCCTTGGGTGACATTCCTGTGGTGCCCAGGGTTCAAATGGAAACAATAACAACTCGGTTCAAATTACACGACATCTCTCTCGAGGTTTCCCCACAAGACATTGCGGAAGAGCTCTCTGCGGGGGGCATGCACATTTACGAAGTCCGCCGCTTTGCCAACCACCAGCAGGGTCTTGTAAACCCCCATCACCACAGTACTGGTCACAAAATTAGGCACTTCCCTCCCACGGGAGGTGAAGCTCTGGTTCGGCTTCTATAGAATTTCTATGTTTGTGGACCGTCCTCGGCAGTGCCCCACTTGCTACCAATTTAATCACAGCCCCCGTACGTGCCGCAATCCGCAGATTTGTGCCAGGTGTGCCGTATCTCACACTGGGGAGTGCACGGTTGGCTCTCCTACGTGCACTAATTGCAAAGGTGCCCACTGCGCTACGGACAGATCCTGCCCACAGTATACCGAAGAAGTTTGCATCCAAAGGTTCAAATCTGAGAACCACCTCACCATTGCTGAGGCGCGTAGACAATACAAGAACCAGGGAAAACAATCGTACGCCGCCAAGGCGGCCACAAAACCACCTGTATCCTCCCCACCCTCAGAGTACATCACCAAATCCGACTTAAGCGAAGCCTTAGCCTCCCTTTCTGAACAAATCATCTCCATAACTCACGCGGCCTTGGAGGCCCAAGCTGCGACTTTCCAAGAAATGATCGCTCAAACAACACAGTCAATGGTCAACATGGTAAATTGAATTCAACAAACAGTCACTGCCTTAGTGCAAGCTTACGCTTCACTTCCAACTCCTTCCTTCACTCATAGCACTGATACTAACAGCCCAGTTAAGTCTAGACCCTCTGCCCCTAAAAAACTTCGTCCTGCTCTTAATCCTACTGTTCCTCCAGAAGTGAATTTGGGCGCGGTCCCTCCTTCTTCTAGCTCGGATAAGCCTAGTCTCGATGCCTCTTCTCGGTTGCCTTTGCCGCCGCGGGGTCGCATTAAGTGAGCCCTTGGCTCGGCGTTTTTTTTTTTCTCTCTCCCTCCTCTCTTTTCGTTTCTCTCGTCGGCCCCTCGCCTTTTCGCTTTTCTCGGTTCGGGCGCCTTTCGGGTTTCTTCCTTTTTTTTTTCCCTTCATGGCGGTCTCTTTAACTCACTGGAACATTCGATCGGCTCGTGCTAATCGTCATTGGTTGCTCCACTCTCTTTTCTCGTCGGCTCACATTGTCGCCCTCCAGGAAACTTGGCTGTCTGCCACGGTTCCCTTCAGCGTCCCCGGCAAAGTTTCATACCGTTCTGATCGGCCGTCTGGCAGAGGGGGAGGTTTGCTTACTGCGGTGTCCCCCTCCCTCCAGTCTCGCCTGTTGCATCTCCCCGTTCGCTCCTCGGCTACGGAAGTTCTGGTCGTGGAAGTGAAGATTCCCCCTGCGGTTTGGCTCCAAGTCGTGAACTTGTACTCCCCTCGTGGAGAGTTTGAACATTCGTGGCTGGAGCATCTCTTTGAGCTGTGTACCCCTCCGTTCGTCATCGTCGGCGACTTCAACACCTGGCACTCGTCCTGGGGCGCGTGCAGGGATTCCCCCCGCAGCGACGTGCTTGCGGAATGGATTGCCGAGAACCCCATCTGCTTGCTCAATCTGGACACCCCGACCCACGTCTCACGCTATGGGTCCTCCCTCATCGACTTGTCCCTCGTATCTATGGACCTATCCCCTATAACTACCTGCAAGGCCCACCCGGACACCTTCGACAGCGATCACCGTCCCGTCACGCTGTCCATTTCTACCAACGGCCCTGGTGGGCAGTACGCCCACTTGCGGGTGCGCTACGACTATTGCCTGCTCGAGTCCCGGCTTAACGGCGCTCTGAAGGAGTCCCCTCCCGCTGACTACCAGGACTTCCTTCAAACATGCTCAGAAAGTCTTGCTCAGGCTTCCAAATCGACCATCATCCATCCACGCAGTGGTGCTCCTTGGTGGAACAGCAAATGTAGTTTCCTTCTGGGTCAGAAGAGGAAATTTTTGAGAAAGGCGAGAAACCTGGCTGTCGCCCCAGTTCTGGGCTCAGTATAAAAAGTATTCGGCTTTGCTCAAGCGGGAAATACGCTCGGCGTCCCGTCGGCATTGGAACGAGACCTGCAGGTCCGCTAGCGGTTCAGGCTCCATCTACAAGATCATAAAGGCCTTACGTAGACTCCACACCGCTTCTCCCACCTCCCACAGACTGATACTTCTGCCCGGGAACCGGTCCCCCTCGGATCGCGACATTGCAATGGCCTTTGCTGAGGCATTCTCTAGGCCTGCCCCGTCCTCCTTTATCCCCCTGGACTTCAGCCGCATCACCGACAGCCTTCACCGGCCCTTCACGCTTACTGAACTCGAGTCCGCCATCCGGGCGACCTCCAATGGTTCCCCTGGCAAGGACCGCCTCTCCATTCGTCTGATTCGGAGCCTGGACGACAAACGGTCGTCGGGTGCTGCTCCAGATCATTAACGACTCGTGGAACACCGGCTACATTCCCCCGTCGTGGAGAGAGTCAATTATCTTCCCGATTCCCAAGCCCGGGCGTCCCACGGACAGTCTCTCCTCCTATCGCCCTATCTCGCTTACCTCGGTTCCTGCGAAAATTACTGAACGGATGATCCTCAGTCGCCTCACGTACTGGTCCCTTCAGAAACTCTCCGTTCCACGAATATCACTTTGGGTTCCTTCCCTTCAGAGATTGCACCGCTGCCCTTGCGAGACTCTACGACGAACTTACTCTCGCTTCGGAGGCAAAAGAAAACACGTGGTCCTGGTCTCCCTGGATCTGGAAGCGGCCTACGACTCGGTCTGGCATGACGGCCTCGCCTTGAAACTTCTGACGGCTGGCCTCAACGGGCAGCTTGTACGGTGGATTTTCACCTTTATTTCGCAGAGAACTTCCCAAGTTAAGTGGGGGGAGGGTTGCTCCCCCCCCCCCGCCCGTGGTTGGTTGGGGTCCCGCAGGGCTGTGTTCTGTCACCCCCTGTTGTTTTCCTTTTACATGCGGGACATTTTTGAAGCCGTTCCCTCCAACACCTCCTGTCTGCTCTATGCCGACGACATTTTTTTGTATGCGGCCAGCACCTGCTACGACACGGCGCACAGAAACCTCCAGGAAGCGATACATTGCGTCACTCAATGGGGCTCGTACTGGAATTTGCGGGTTAGCCCCGGAAAAAGTCAGGCAATGAACTGTTCTAATAAACGTCGGAAACCGGACTATCCCTTCTCCATCAATGGACAAAGCATCCCCTGGAATACAGAGATGCGCATTCTTGGCCTCCAGTTTTCCGCTAACCTGTCGTGGACCAGCCATCTCGCGCTCCTCCGGAACAAGGGGTTCGCCCGGCTTAACGCTTTCAAGAGCATTGCTAGTGTCTCTCAGGGCATCTCCACTCGGCACCTGCGTTTACTGGCCCAGGCTACAATACTTTCTCCCTGCTCGTTTGGCAGCCCCCTACACTCTTCCGCTGGGTTGTCGGCCAAAAAGAAATTGGAACCCCTGCTGAATGCTGCTCTCAGGATTGCCACAGGTCTCCCCAAATGGACCCCTCTCCTCCTGCTGCGTAGGGAAGCGAAATCTTTGCCTCTCAGTGAATCTCACGCCCTGATGAGGGATAGGTTCCTGATCCGCCACCTTGCCTTAGGCTCATTCTCCCCTCTCCAGCTCGATTCCCTCGCTTCCGCGAGTACTGGGTCTCATTTCGTATCCCAAACTCTCTCTATTCTCGACAGGCTCCAACTTTCAGTTTCTCACATTATTAAGTGGGAGCTTCCCTTCCCCTCCACGTCACTTAATCTGAAGATTTCGACGAACGATTTCCCCTTCCAGTCGACGTTTCTTGATGAGAACAGGGCCAGCCAACTTTTCCGTGCCGAGTTACCTAGGTGGAATGGCTGGCAGCTGATTGCTACTGATGCTTCCAAGAGCTCTACTCGTACCAGTATCGCATATTTCGACCTGACCCTGGGGTCGGGCCGCTCCAAAGCCATTCACACAGTCAACTCTATTTTTTCGGCAGAGGCTCTGGCCATCTGGCTGGCGCTGCAATGTCCGCCCTCGGCGGGTAGCCTTGTGCTCTTTTCAGACAGCCTCTCTGTTCTTCTGGCACTTAAAGCGGCCAACTACAAATCCGCAGCGACGATTTTAAAAGTCCACAACGAGCTTGTGGCAAAACTAACTCTCTTCTCGAACATTCATCTTGTGTGGGTCCCGGGCCACCGTGGACTCACCGGTAACGTGGAGGCTGACCAGCTTGCCCGGTCTCACCTTGCCCCCTCTGACAGCCTCGACTGGATCTCTCCAGAAGATCTCCTCAACCAGATCCGTAAGGAGTACTGGATGGATGACTCCACCATCTGGATCTCGAGCAAGTACGCGTTGACGTTCTCCCATCTCACTAAACGCAGCTGGGAGCTGCGGAAGCTTGCCCTCCCCCGGCGGGGTGAGGTTTTACTCTCCCGTCTGCGCACCCGAACCCTGCCTACTAGAGCGGTGCTCTTTCGCTTTGGATTAGTCTCGTCTCCTCTGTGCCCTGAATGCGATGTCCTTGACACCGCCGACCACCGACTACTGGATTGCCGCCGCTTCCGAAGCCAGCGCCGTACCCCAGTGGCGCCGACTACGTGGGTGCTCCGGGGCTCAAGCACCCACTGAAAGAATTCTGTGGGTGCTTCGCACCCACAAAAGTTTTAGTGCCAAGTCATAATTTGAAGTTCCCAGAAAGGGCTAGGAAAAGACGTTTATGTGGGTGTTTTGGGCTTGTAAAAAAAAATTACGTTGGATGCTGAGCACCAGCAATCGTCTGATAACCCCAACATAGTGATGTACACTCAAGGAGGGTTCCCCCCCCCCGCCGCCCCAATTATGCCATTACGTAATATGAATCTTTGTAAAGCATACGGAACTTTTTGCATTATTTCAGTACTAAAATGCTTTATTTGCTTATTAGTTGTGTGATATTTTAAAAGTTTAAAAGAAAATCTTTAATGAGGCCAAATGTATGTGGGTGCTTCGGCATGGACGTCCATATGAGTACTTTAAGACGAGGGGGGGGGGAGGGGGTTATTTCTGGCATTTGTAAGGTCATCGGCAATCGCGCTTTCAAACATTTTAGTACTGAAATAGTGAAAAAAAGGTTAGCTAATATAAAAATGTTCACTATACCGACGGCTAGAGGGAGGGACCCGAGCCCCCACCTACTTCCCTATATGAGCACCCATGTCCTTTATAATTTAGATGCGCATGAGGAACTTCGATGAGACAATCACTGGCGTAACTATAGGGCGGTAGAACGGGCAAAAGCCACGGTCCCCCGGACGGAGGGGGAGCTTTTCCCAAAAAGAAAGCTAGAAAAAGTGAACTGCAACATGTTGGTTGAGATTCTGTACAATGAGGAAGGACCCTATCCAATGAATTCATTACGGGCCCTAACGGTATAGTCACGCCACTGATGACGACGAGTGCTTTGCAACTGCATAATTCGAAAATAAAATTTTAGTGAGGGACAGTTTGTTTTTTTTTATGTAGTATGTCAGATCTCAAGCACCCACAGAAAAGTTTTCGTGGTTGCTAAATACTTGCATGTATTTAAAGGAAGTGCTTAATTTGCATGGGAGGGAGCACGGCTCCACTACTTCTTTTTTCTCGGGGAAATTTTACACTAAATTTAAATTTTTAATTACCATCGTAATTGTTTCTGTTGATATTAATTTTATTACATCGCAAACTAATACAGAGGTAACAAAAATTAACTTAATAATACCTTAAATTAGGTAATTAATTTTGTAAATTGCAATACAAAAAATCAGGGCTCTTGCACTATTTTTGGATAGAAATTAAACCCTGTTTAAAGGCAATTGAATGACAGCTACTTTCAGCTTATCGCTGTAGTTCGAAAAAAAAAAAAAAAAACATGAAATTTTGGTACACAGATTCAAAAAAATTAATTATGTCAAATATTTCAAATTTTTAGGATTTATGTTTTAGAAACTGCACTATACACTGAAATAAACAATAAACCTGTATCATTTACGAAACTTTCAGAAAAAAATTCTTAAAAATCGAAAAATTTTAAAGAACGTGTTATTCTTTATTTCGGTATGTAGTGCAGCTTATAAAGAATCATCCTAAATTTTGCGAATCCTTGGTGCGATAATCTACTTTAATTTGTGTACTAAGACCGTTATGCAGATTTTGTTTCTTCGGCATACACCCTTATGTGCCTCGGAACTGGAGTAATTATAATAAAATTCCAATAAGTAGTAACTTAGCACATACTCTAAAATTTTAAAAAGTGCATGAAAAAAAAAAAAAAAAAAAAAAGGAATCCAAACAGGTAATATTTTTGTCTACTTAAAATAATAATAATAATTATAATAGTTTCTCATATGAGTACTAATTTAGAAGTGTATGGGTGTCATCTTAACTTTCGGGCATTTTAGCACGAAAATAATACTTAGAAGTTCAGTATGCTGTAAAAATGTTTACTATACTAGGCGGGTTCAAATCTCAATCCCCCACTGCCACTTGCCTTCCTATCTGGCGCCCATGGAAATAATGTCTTTCTAAAATTCAAAGCTTTTTCACAATGTGATGTGCGACTCCCTGCAGCCCCACAGGCAATGCCTTTGCCCACTGTGCCCCCCCCCCCTTTCTGACCCACACAAACAGACCTCATCCCAGAATCCTCCTCCTCCATGGGAAAATGTATGAATACAATGATACTATGTTAGCCCAAGAGTACCGGAAAGCGGAGAATTTGAGACAAAGCCGCTGGCTACAATCAGAAGTTCACGCGGGAAAGATAACACAGGAGTTAGGTGAAAGACTCATTCCCATTATGGAAATGTTTTGAGATAGTTCTAATAATATTACTTCAGGATTCCGAAGTGAGTAGGTTTAATTGTTTTTATTGTAAATAGAGAACATCAAGGTCTGTCTGTTTACAAGCACCTAATATACAACACTTTGTATGTCTCTGGAACAAAAAAAGATGCCCATTCATCAAAAAGTGTCGGCGCTTTGGTGTTAATTGAATGAGACTGACGCGAGGCTTCTAAGGTATAAAGGTTTGTCTCACTTTCTTCTAAAGTCTCAATTTCCTTTTCTTATTTTTGAATGATTTTAGTGCTCAGTTATTTATTGAAAAGGATGGAACAGACTGTCGTCCACACTAACATTTCGAGATGCCTTCCGTTTCATTTTCTGCGAATATTTTGTTAATTTTTGTTCTTGTTTGACAAAGCGGAATTACGTACTATTTGCTTTGATTTAGCCCAATGCTGTTTTTGTAAAATTATACTGAAATCATGGACGCATGAACACACATTACTGAAATGTATGTCTCTCGTAATTTTGCAAATTTGACCACATAATGGTAGAGGGTGAAATAGCTCTACTTCAGGAGGATGCTCAAAATCATGCCTGGAGGTTATATGGCCAACAATTCAAAATATTTTTTGAATAATTATTAACTCTAAGATAAACAACTTTTTTGTTCTGCTTTATTTTTCTGTTTGCATTTAAATAGTTACCGATTTTTTTTTTGCGTGGTCCTACACACATTTCAACATAGAAAACGTTGCATTAATTCATTCTGAGGAAACTATCTAGTTTAATTTTAAAGGTATAACGTTTGCAGTGGCGCACCCAGTATTTTAGTTTAGGGGGGGCTGAGCTGAAAAATACTGCTGAACTCGGTTATAGTGAGATCGATAATAGTTACAACCCTCTTATAACGTCAAAATATTCTGCACCACTTCACTTACCCATACAACACAAGCCCACAAACAAAAACTCATTATAGAATATAAATAATTAATAAAATAATCATCTGATCAAAAATAATTATCTGATCTTTTCAGTGATATTGTAACCTACTTTAACAGTGTTTAATAAACTCTCTGTAAGTATTTATTTAAAAACTAACATCTTTTTAGTTAAAAAATACTTTAGAAATAATTTGAAGACAATAAATAATAATAATAATAATAATTAATTAGTGACAATTTTCATTTTTTAAAAGTTTTTCACTTCTAACTGTTCACCTTTAGGGGGGACTTGAGCCCCCATAGCCCCCTCCCCCCGTGGGTGCGCCTATGAATGTTTGTAATTTTTTTAATTTGTTGGGGAAAAAAAGAAAAGAAAATAGTCAAGGCTTAGCTGCAGCTGTTTATAGGGGTACAAAAATGTTAAAAAAAAAAAATACAGGAAATGAATGAGCTGAGAAACAATACTATGAATAACATTTTTTGAAAACTCTGAGGATTTCAGACAGGGATGAGATAGATTAAACAAGAATAACATTGATCGTGAATTGTTACATTCGAAAACTGAATCACTTTTTATACAAAATTTCCATTTATATGACAAGAAATTTGACTGATTGTGATATTATTGTTGCATGTTTCCCCCCCCCCCCTCCAATACACTTTTCTTTTGCTTTGAAATTTATAATGATTAGTTAAAACCAATCAAAATTCTATCGCTAAAAGTAAAAAAAAAAAGGGAAATAGTGTAATACACCTCTTTCGGGTCTGATTTATTACAAGGGCAAAGGGGGTGTGCGCCCAGGAATTCTCGAATTTTGACAGAGAATTTGCGTAAGGCAAACAAATTTAAGGTGACTCCAGCACAAGCAGATTTTTCTAAAAGAAGGGCATTTCATCAGAAATACTTCATTACTTTAAAAAGAATCTTGATTTTAACTGGTTTGCTGTTATCGTTAGTTAGACACAACGGTGGAGACTTTCATTCTATGCCCAGCGTTGCTTCACCGTAGTACAGATAATCGGATGCCAAAATTCACACTATTCACTTAAACTTTGAATGTCACCTTCAGCGCTGGGAAAAAAACACGCAATTTTGGTATATAAATACAAAAAAGAAAACTAATTATCTCAAGCACTTCACAATTTTTAGGATGTAGGTCCACAAGCTGTACTAGACACCCGAATAAACGAAAATTTTTTGCAGAATGGCCACTCTTAGAAATATTTTGCTGTGCAGAATTTGTTTCATGAAAGTTTTCGAATTTATTGCAGTGTGTAGTGCAGCTTGTAAAGAATTATCCTAAATTTTTTCGAGTCCTTGGTGCAGTTAGTTTATTTTAATTTGTGTACCAAAACCGTGAGACAGATATCGTTTCTTCGATCATACCCTCAGATATTGCATATTTTATGTGGAGCTAACATGATTATTTGTATTACCCATTTCCCACTGGTAAAAATGTGCACGAAAAGTCAAATGATTGAGTAGTTACGAGCAAGGAAGCAAATAATAATAGGAAAAGATTGAAGGGTAGTTGGAAAAGATTCCATAAAGTTGGAAAGTGTATCGTTATTCATGAGTGTGCAGTATTTTTCTTCCTTGTTCCATAAAAACCCATCCTCGGAATCAAAATCTATCTTAAAATCACCTACTAAAACTATTTTACAATCTTAGCCAAGTACTCCCCCTTTAAAATAAATTGTCGCGTTTTGGCACCAAACTTAGCGATCCTTTATCAAAAATTACAAACCTTGTGCGACTTTCAACATTTTATTAACCCCCCCCCCCCCCACGGACTTTTAGGGCACCCACAAAAATTTTGTAAAGTCGGCGCCTCTGCCGTACCCTGTTCGCTCGCCTCCACATCCATCAGCAAGACGCGTCGTTTGAAAACATCTGTGACTTAGCCGTCCATGGCAGCAGCCGCGCTCTGCACCTCGTTGCTTTTCTCCTGGCCACTGAGGGCCCGTTCGAGAATTCACCGGTTGGTTATGCACCGGTGCTACCGGTAGCGGTCATTCTTTGGTTAAGTGACGTCACGGTTGTCAACCGGAAGAAAACAGAAATAAACATTGGCAACACTACGCTAATAACCAGAATAACCCACCTCGCTAGCAGGGTCATTCAGGTTGCACTCTGGTCACGCTGAGCAGACAACCGCTACATGACCGAAACGTTTTCAAACGCGGTTAATTCCAGAGCTCCGCCTTTTCGAACGCTCTGGTCGTGCACCGGTGTTACCGGTGCACAACCGATGAATTCTCGAACGCGCCCTGACTGTTCCTAGATTATGACTGCTTGAACTTGGATATTCAGGGGTGCAAAGCATTCGTAGAACGCAGCTACATACCCCAGATCACAGAGCCCCAGATCACCGTCAACCAACAACAACAACAACAACAAATTGTGGACTTTAGTGGCCAAGCATTCATCGCGTTAAATTTTGCGCAATATAAAAACATTCTATTCAAAATATTAAAATAAAATAATTCTATAAAGGTATTTCATTTTGTGTTTAATAATGTACATGTTTATTCATTTTCTCATAAGATATCTAAGTGGTAATCAATCAGCATAAACAGTCCGTGGACAAGGAGGTTGATTCTCTGAAATCTTTGTGCAATATGTTGATAAATGCAGTAGCTTATCTAAGCGAAATATTACATATGACAAACAGAATAACTGCGCCTTTTTCATTGACACTCATACGAAAAAATAGAATTTTGTTAGTCTTGTGACGCGTTTTACTACTGACTTAGAATCGTTCTTATAAGTATATGTACAAACACACACACGTATTGGAGCTTACTTTTAACGACACCTTATCTCTTTCCTTTAAAAACGACCTCAACCACGTCGTTTGTATGGTAATTCTTAAATTTAACTAGTGTGTAACGGATAGTGATTTTGCCGGATATTGGATATCCGAAGCTCCTTTGGTTGCCGGATACGGATATCCGGTACTAAACATGCAATCAAGTGCGTTTTCACATTTTTTTTAAATATATTGACACCAGAACAATAAATTGCAAACATGCTTCGCACATCATAGAGTATTTCTTAATAATTGACTTATAATTTAAAAAAACTAAATACCTTTACACATATGTACATAAAACATGTTACTTAAAAAAGTTAAAATATTCTTTTTATGAGTGCACTACAAGCAGAAGCGAATAAATTTTAACTATGCATTCTTTCACAGTAAAAAAAAAAAAATTATATGGCACCATAAGGAGACAAAAAGTGAGGGGGACAAATTCATAAAAAAAAAAAAAGCATTTCAAACATTAGTTTCCAAATTGTAACACAATTTCACTTTTTTACTCTTGATTTCAATATTCCAACATACACACACACACAAGAAAAAAAAAAAAAAAAGAGTCAAAGTACTTATTCATGAAGTGATAATCATACACAATACTGTAGTAGTAACTAAAACAACTATTTTAAAGTAGTAAAATATCGTGTTACAACATGGTATATACCAATAATTATTAGCATTCTTTTTGGGTAAAACTGTTTTGTTTACAATTCATTAATATTTGTTTATAGTTGAAGTTTTTGATGTTTCTTGTGTTTGCTGTTTTGTTATTCACTTCACTTGGTGACTTGGCTTGCATTTGGTTCACAATTAGCGACATTTGTGCCCCGCTACCAGGAAAGTACCAAAAATTATAACACGGCTGGGTCATTCAACAAAAATCAAGCTATTTGCAGTTTGTGGTCGCTAGTTTTCGAAATAATTATTTTAAAATGTTCTTATAAGACAATTTAAATATTATGACAGAGTTTTAAATACAATTAATAAATGTGATGATGTTTTTATTTTATTATTTGCTTCTTTTAATGAAAGAAGGGTTACTTGTATACTAGGGTGGATCGAAATTTTTTTTTTTTTCGAAATCTTTATCTCCTGAGGTCTCAAAAGTTGTAAATTGATATTAATAAGACATGTGTAAAATTTGAATGTTCTACGATAACATCTTGGGGTTGCGCATCGAGCTTGATATTTAGAAATTTTTGAAAAATATGACTTTTTTTAAAAATTGACCAGAAAAATTCTTTTCCAAATTATTAGGCTCCCGAGGTTTTAGAAGTTGTATATTATTATGAATAAGACGTATGCAAAATCTGAAGGGGCTGTGATAATTTCTAGGAGTTGCCCATCGAGCTTAAAAGCTATAAATATCTGAAAAATATGCTTTTTTTTGACAAAAGTATGTAGAAAGCAAAAATTATATTTTTAATCCCTTTGAAAAATAGTCAGTAACGTTCTCAGCTTATCTCTAGTACAATCACAATCGCAACTACATTATCCAGGACCCAACCTCGTTGATTTGCCTGCGATCAGAGTCCTGCCCGTGCCAGCCCAAGCATCTAGTTATTGGAGCATATGTTTTAATGAATAATGTAAAGCCCGACTTCAAATCAAACTGTGGCATTTTATGTCAAGTGTTATAATCTAAATTATAAAAAAACATCATCTGAGTTATTCCATCTCAAGTCAGGCAGGGTATGTCAGGTCACCATCATAGATTTCTTTGAAAAAATTATAGTAGTTACGACTGTTGGAGACATGAAATATGCCAAAAGGATTTTTTCCAAAAAAATTTTTTTCTTCTGCTACAGCAGTTTCAAATTTGGCTTAAAATCGGGTATTTTTAGAAGATATGGAGATCGTGCAACAGTTAAACTGCTGTAACTTCAAAGTTATTTCATCTATTCACTTAATTTTTTTTTTATCTTTTAGCTATTGAGTTACCCTTTACTATTTTATATTTTAAAAAAATACCTGATTGCAAATTTTATATGAAAAAAAATGTTTATTTACCCTACAAAACTGCAATTTTTCAATTTTTAAGATTTTTTTTTTCCTATTAATTTTTTTCTTTTTTACAAAAGTAAAGGTGCCAATCAAAACTACTCTTAAGACACTATTAAAGTAATTTTTTTTTAAATTTTAGACTGCCCACATTTTGGGACATTCAGCTTTGAAAAGTCCAAATTTTCAAAAAATTCAAACTTCGGGTGGCAACAGCACAAAACCCCCATTTTTTAAAAATCTCAAAATTTACACATTTGATGTCTCATGCATGCTTAACAAATTAAACATAATTAGATGTTCTATTTTTGCCTCATTAATTTTATATGATTTTTTGAAAATGGCTCATTTCAACCATTAAGAAGTCTTGTCCTGAATGTCGTTTCTGTTACATCTCACCGTAAATGTTTCATATGAATTCAATTAGAAATTTCGATTTTTCTATAGCTAAAGGAAAATCTTTATTTTATTTTATTTATTTAATTTTGCTTAGAAATTAAGGCAATAAATTTTTATTCATTAATATATGAAGGGTCCACGGGAAGAAAGATGAGAGTCCAATACAGCTTATTTTCCAAAAATCGAAAGGCGAATGGGACTTTCACCATTCTTCCCCATGTAAACTTTATTTTTGGGCTATTTTTTCAGTGTATTCTCATCGTTCTTTCCCCTTATGGTTTCGGATATTAATAGTGCCACTAATGAACAACAGAATGCAGTAGAAACCTCAACATTGATGAAAAGTGGACTCTCATCGTTCTTCCTGTGGACCCTTCATATTATTATATGTTTCCAGTAGTTGCGCTGGTGAAAATGTTGAAAATTAAATTATTAGCAAAATAATCAAAATCAATTTTAATTTATAGTTTAAACATTATGTAAGCCCTATACGCTAAGCAGATAGAATTCAATCTAAAACCCTAACACATGCTCTCTAAAATATAAACATGCATATACAATGTAGATATTTGCTTTGTAAATAACTTTCAGATATAGTATCAATTTTGAACACTGTTTTGCAAAACTGTTAATTTTCTGAGAACAACTTTGCAGTTTTATAAGATATCAGTTTTTTTTTTTTTTTTGGTAAGGATGAGTAAGATTCTCTCACTTATAGATTACAGTTTCTTTTCTTTTTTTTTTTTTTTTTTTCATTAGCAATTCTGCTGTTCATTTAGTGTGTTTTTGTAGTATATATCTCTAAATATATTGATTACTATTCTTGTAAATATTATTTAGTGTCATATAATTATTTTAATATCTAATAATGTCAGAGTATCACAGTTCTGAAAGAATTAAATGTGTTGACTACTTTAAAAGACATAAGAAAGCAGTGTATAAAACTAATACTAGAATATTTTCTAATGTTTAAGATTTAGTTGATAATATTCAAAAGATTGTAGGCCCAAATATTTCTGCAAATAAGAAAGATAATTTGTGTTATAGCTGTGTAGCATTTTATAAAAGACAATGTCTGCACATTTCTGAAGAACATGAAAAAATGAAGAAGCATCTGAGCATTCTTTCATCCCTGCTGATGAGTTTATAGATACTATAAACAAAAATATTCAGACCTTTGATGCTAATATATCACCATTTAAAACTCCTTCACATGTCAGACCAGAGAGAAGGGCAAGTTAGATGAAAAGGAAAAAGATATAATTAGAAGAAACACTGGGTGTTTCAGCAGTGAGTAAATTAGAAGATATGTATGGAGTTAATGACTTGAAAGATAGCCCTGTAGAAAAACCAAATTGTTTGTGCAACGAGTGGTTTGATAGCTTCAATACTGCGCTACAAGCATGCAATTATACTGAAAAATTACAACTACTTACCTTGCTACCAAAATCTCTGAGTAAAACAGAAATAAAAGCAAAATTACCCACGGTATCTAAATACCTTATAGATAAATCAAGGAAATTAAGGAAAGAGAAAGATATTTATATGCATGCCGATCCTTACAATGGACAACCTTTATCAGAAGAAGCCACTAGCATTGCACTGTCATATTATTTGGATGACAGTAAGGATTGCACAAAACACAGTCCTAACAAAAAGGATGTCATTTTTGTTAAAGGTGAAAATGGTGAAAAAATTAAAAAAGTAAAGAGATTCATGACCAGAAGCATAAAAGAAGTCTATCAATTAATGATGTCAGGAAAGTACAAAAGGGGTGTGCAAGCAATTAGAGATGCAACTTCATTTGTTGTGCTATCTAATACTGTAAACAATATCATGCTTTTAGATCTCAAAAAGGAAACAATTGCAGCTTGCAGATCAAGCAAAAAAGCTTGGGCAAATGTAAAACCGGTTGTTGGAATTCAGTCAAAACATTATTGGCTATTTAAAGGCAATGACGTATATCTAGGACGTACAGTAGAGCATGAGGTTAAAAAAGTTGAAACATCCTTCCAAGTGAAAAAGCACTACTCTATTGATGACTTCAAAATGGGAGACTGTTGGATGCATCTATGAAGATAATTGGTGGATGGGACAAATTACTGGAATATGACAAGAACTAATGGATGCAAATGTATCATTCATGCATCCCCATGGCCCAGCGAAAGGATTTCAGTGGCCAGAAGAATCCAGAAAAAGGAGGGACGAATGCTCCGTGCCATTAGAGAATGTTCTTCTCAAAGTAGCACATCCAACTCCACAAGGGCACTCTGCACGGTTTCATTCTTTTGATGTAATGGAATTAAAACGAATTGAACACATTTTCTCTTTACATGCCTTTTAATTAATGAAAAAAATTATGCTTTTATTATTTCCCTAAGAACTATAGTTATATAAAGAATTACATTTTATAAATGTTACAACAGTAAGTAAAAAGAAAAATTAAAAATGCAGAAAACAATCTAGTGCAGCAAATTAACTGTACAGTGAAATTATTTGGCAGGAGCGGTGGAAAACTCTAAAAGAATAAATTTTTAAATCAGAAGTCAACATTTCTTTTAAGCTAAGAGTAAGTAAATATATATACATATTAATTTTACAATACTAGAGTTTGTTAAACATTTTATTACTGAATTTCAAGTTACTATTGATCTGTACTGCTATTCTTGGAAAGCTTAATCTGTCTATCTACACACATGTACATATCAATAAAATTTTATTGCTTTAAATTTTAAGCAAAATAATAAATTTCCTTTAGCTATAGGAAAATAAAAATTTCTAGTTGAATTTATATGAAACATTTATGGTGAGATGTAACAGAAACGACATTCAGGACAAGACTTCTTAATGGTTGAAATGAGCCATTTTCAAAAAATCATATAAAATTAATGAGGCAAAAATACAACATCTAATTATGTTTAATTTGTTAAGCATGCATGAGACATCAAATGTGTAAATTTCGAGATTTTTAAAAAATGGGGTTTTTGTGCTGTTGCCACCCGAAGTTTGAATTTTTTGAAAATTTGGACTTTTCAAAGCTGAATGTCCCAAAATGTGGGCAGTCTAAAATTTTTAAAAAAAATGCTTTAATAGTGTCTTAAGAGTAGATTTGATGGGCACCTTTACTTTTGTAAAAAAGAAAAAAATTAATAGGAAAAAAAAATCTTAAAAATTGAAAAATTGCAGTTTTGTAGGGAAAATAAACATTTTTTTTCATATAAAATTTGCAATCAGGTATTTTTTTAAAATATAAAATAGTAAAGGGTAACTCAATAGCTAAAAGATAAAAAAAAAATTAAGTGAATAGATGAAATAACTTTGAAGTTACAGCAATTTAAGTGTTGCATGATCTCCGTATCTTCTAAAAATACCCGATTTTAAGCCAAATTTGAAACTGCTGTAGCAGAAGAAAAAAAATTTTTTGGAAAAAATCCTTTTGGCATATTTCATGTCTCCAACAGTCGTAACTACCATAATTTTTTCAAAGAAATCTATGATGGTGACCTGACATGTTTTGGCTTTGCCTGCCTGAAATGAGATGGAATGACTCATCTGATAGATGAATAGACAGCAAATTTCGGAGTAGCTGTTTGCTATGGTGTGAAGTTGGCAAGTACAACATTACAGAGATTTAGTTAGATTAGAGAACTGCGTTTCTAGATTTCGGATGACGCCTTTGTTCTTTCCAGAATTCGATGATTTGTCACCATTGCCAATGCATGTGAAGGTCTCAAGATCAATGGATTTCGTGTCAAACTCTCCCAAATTTCCGGTGAAATTCTTAAAATCATATCGTGACATATGGCCAGAGTATGTTGAACCAGGTTCCATTATCAGCGAGATATGTTCTCTATGACAAACACTTGGGTGTAATTTGCCGTGAACAAATTTTTCTATGCTTCTGTTTTAATCTTCCTCCTATCAAAACACAATCCCAAGAAAATTTTAAAGCCTTCTTCCGTTTCTTTGACTGAGAGTCATCTCAGTCTTCCTCTAACTTTATATGGGTCGAGAATTAGTTGAGAAGATTTCTCTCCATCTGCATTCCTTCCGCTTTCTAGATTGTGAAATAAAGTTGATACGAAAGTTGTTGCTGCGCAGTCCGTAATAACTTTGTGTCACAGACTTGTGAAAGCACTGAGATTTTTATTCTAACTTTGGTCATTTGTGAACGAATCTCCCAAAGTGGCGGTAGATGGGCATTCAGCGTTTTCTTCAGTCTTTCGTACTTCTCTTTCGTTATTTTCACTTTCCAAATCAATGACTAAAGTTGGAGACTGGATATTGGAACTCTTTCACCTCTTTCTCCACCAATCTCTAAATTTCTCTTTCCAACATTTCAACTTTTCCATCGTTCTCCATAACTTTTCTTCTTTACAATTCCATCGATTGTCACGTATCTAGCTCCCCTCTGGTCTGCTAATGACTCCCGTTCTGTTTGAGGTATGTGAGGCTCTGAGCCACACCTGCTCCGGAAAAAGTCAGTACATTTGCAAGTGCGATACTCAATAGCTCGGTAAGGGAGAGTTTTTCCAACTTTCTTCATAAACAATTCCTTATGTCCGTCTAACGTACGATTTATTTAGCTGCTGAACTTGCTCATGACCTTTTCTAACTATCTCTTGAATTCCTTGGATTGACACAGTAGGGATACTGGCCCCGATCCAAATTTCCTGTATTTTGATCGCCACAACTAAGGTTACTTCTCCTTCCGGTGGTTCCTGCCCTTTATTAAGAATTTTTTCTTCGTAAGTACAAAATAGTAATATAGAAGTACGAGTATGTCTTCTTGGGTTGGTAACTTGGTACAAGGTAATTCCTTCGATATTCCCAGCTTTTCTAAGAACACAAAATTTTGTTCTATGTCCTGTTGCACACAGTTTCACTCTATTCAGAATCGTAGCAGTGCAAGACAACCACCTTTTAGCTTTTTTTGGGAGTAAACTGAAAGAACCATGTATCTGAAACGTGAGACTAAATGCCTGTTTCAACGAAATATCTCGTGCCTGGTTTAACCGAATGCATGTGCATCGCCATCACTCGGCAGGCAAACTGGCGATAGTTGTCTAGAGCACAGCTTGCGTACTGCGCCCAAGACGAAACGACCGCATAACGTGTGCATTGTATCAGACTGTTCGTAAAGCTATTTTTTGTGATTTACTGAGCTTCTCTAAATATATTTTAAAATATAAAAGGACTAAATTATTTTTAACAAATAAAGTTTGCTTTCTACATATTTTTTTCAGAAAACACTTAATTTTCAGATATTTATAGACTTTAAGCTTGATGTGCAATCCCTAGAAATTTTCGTAGCCCCTCCAGATTTTGCATACGTGTTATTCATAACAATATACAACTCCTGAAACCTTGGGAGCCTAATAATTCGGAAAAGAATATTTTTGGTTGATTTTTTTAAAAAAGTCGTATTTTTCAAAAACTTCTAAATTTCAAGCTCGATGCGCAAACCCAAGACGTTATCACAGAACATTCAAATTTTACACACGTCTTATTCATATCAATATACAACTTTTGAGACCTCAGGAGATAAAGATTTAAAAAAAAAATTTCGATCCACCCTATTGTATACCCACATTACATGTCACAACATATATGCCTCCATTTACTTGTTAAATACAAAAACGGATATAGATTCAATGCAGTAATTTCAGTTACTAGACAAGATTCAATACAGTAATTTCAGTTTTTTCACAGTTTAAATGAATTCTGTTACGACAGAAATAAGAATTTCATCTTGTCCTTTGAATTACTGTCAAAATCTTTCTTGTATCCTCCGTTAAAAATAGAATTAGGTGCAAGGATTTCCTATAAATGGCTGTCCTGTCACCTCATTACAGAGGATTAGATTCACAGGTAACCCTTTTTCAATATCTGTTCTTCACAGGGAAGATAAACAGCTTAATTTGTAAGAATTTGAACATTTTTTGTCTCTGAAGTGTCAAATAGGACATTAACTTTGTGTCTCCCCCGTTCTTGATTTTAAAAAGAAAAAAATGTTTATTTACCAAAATTATTTTTTTTTAGTTAATAATAAAGCACTTTTTCAGTAAAATCTAAATTAAAATGTGTCTACTTTAAATCAACACAATATAAAAAAACAACATACTATCAGTTTATATCCTCCTTTACAGTATAAATGTAACGGAGAATACAACTTAAAAAAAAATCAATTATGAGAGTAATATATAATTTCTAGTCAGTCTAAATTTTGCTTTTAATAAAACATACAGGTTTATTTAAATAAAAAGCTTTTAAATATCATTAACAAATTTAATTTAACAAATCACTTTAGGATTGTATCTTGAAAGTTCTCTTTTTCCTGTAAATATCCATTAAAACAATAGTTTTAAATCAAAAATAAAAACTTATTTTACATTCTGTATTTAATGCTCCAATAAGATATCATGCATTTATTATTTCTTTCATAAAAGTGCATTCTTTGTTACTAGTGTGTATCCTTTGTTCATGTTCAAAATTTCCATTACAAAAAAAAAAGTTAAAAAATAATCAAAAAGAATGTAGGGTTGATAAGAAGTATATATATAACTAACAAGTAAAACACAAAACATACTACAGATAAGATAAGACATATCTCGCAAAAAAAAATATAACAGCTATTAAATTAATTATGGATGTTTGATTTGACTTTATATGCCATTTTTGCATTGCTAATAATTTTATATATATATATATATATATATATATATATATATATAAATTAATTTAAAAATATATATTTTTTTTTTTTTTTTTTTTTTTTTTTGTAAATTTTAACTTTGAAAACCTATGTTTTCTGTAGAATAACCCAGCCATGTTATCCCAGTTGCAGAATCTTCTGTACTAGTCTGCAACGCAGATTTAAAAATACAAAAATAGTCTGCTAGGTAAACTGCTGGTACGTGGTAGGTTAGCCATTAAATGCATTTTAAATCAGCACATGCATCTTTATATGTCAAATATGCAGATTTGCACAATTTAGAGCTTTCACCTTGCCTACAATTTCAAGCCGTGTAGATTTTTCTTATTCAGTTACATAATTGGGATAACCAGTTTTAGAATTCCACCCCACATTTCTTTTTTTTTGGTAAAATATTGACCAACAAATCTCTTCTGCCAATTCACTTTTACAAATAGCATTTCAATGAATTTTATGAACATGTTTTATATTTTAATGCAACAAAATTTCGAAACTTGGTTGAAAAATAAGAACTCATCCAAAAGATCAAGAAATATTTTGGCGAAACAATCATTATTTATCAAAAATATGTAGTAATTTTAACTTTTGATACAAAAGTTAGCATAATGGCTTGCAATGAACGAAAATATAATTATTCACAAAAAAGGGTGCAGAAGGATTTGATATTAAATCACTGGATGCAGTCGGCGATATCGTTCGATTTGAACTCTTTAAATAGTCTGCAGACCTAATGAAAACATATAAAACATTATTTAATACGGCGGATCAATTAGTTAAAATTTTTTATTTGGGAATACCTTATTCCCCCGTACATGATATATATTTCGGTTACACACATAACCATCATCAGTCGTTTCTGGATCTCACACTAATGGCGGCTTCCTTTTTTATCTCTTCGTTCTTCTTCTTGAAAGTTCGATGAATGACGTCATCTCATGATTGGTCGATTGTATGAAGCGCATCGTTGATGCTGCCATCTGTTGTCATTATTTCTAAGCTCTCACGAATGTAGGCATATATACTATTTTTAAAGTTGGCTATTTTTTTAATATTTTTAAAATCAGTGGTAATGGGCTCTTTCAAAGCAAAACGGGCCAGAGCGGTACTTTGTTTCTGGAGGTTAATGTCTTGAAAATGTTCGTTTTTTCTCTCTTTAATTTTCCTTTTTGTAACGCCGATGTAGCAATTTTCTTTATTAGTATCGTTTGACATAAAATTAATTTTATAGATCCCTGCGGTTTCGATGGGGTTGATTGGGTCTTTTTCCGATCTAATGCGCTGAAAAATTGTTTTATTAGGTTTAATTGGAATACGGAAGTTCTTTTTACTGGCGATATTAGAAAGTTTATTGGCTATCCCTCGGCTAAAGGGGATAGCGGTAGTAAAACGTGGTTTATCTTTTTGACGGTTGTCTATAACATTTAATTTACGTTGCCTAGCTTTGAAAACTTTGTCGAAAATTTCTCGAGGGTAGTGGGCGTCTTGACATTGTTTCTTTATGAAAGCAATTTCTTTTTGAAGGAGGTCGTTGTTAGAACACACTTTGAAAGCGCGGTAGATATAGGAACGAATAGCAGCAATTTTATAGTTGAAAGGGGTTTTAGATTTAAAATTTACTATATTAGTATTACAAGTAGGTTTTCGAAAAATGGTGGTCTCAATGAGATTATTGTTTCTGGTTATGTTCACATCTAAGTAATTGAGGCTATTATTGATTTCTTTTTCGTAGGTAAATTTAATGTTCGGGTCTATGGCATTAAGTTGATTGATCAAATTATTTTCTTCATTATTGTGGGTGGTAAGGATAGCGAAGATATCGTCGACATAGCGAAGCCAAAGTTTGATGGTACTATTGTGTGTCTGTTTAATCTGTTCTTCAAGGATTCTCATTTTCCAGTCGGCAATTATTCCGGATATGGGGGAGCCCATGGGGACTCCTTTTATTTGTTGGTAGAAGTGATTATTATATTGAAAATATGAATTATTTAAAATTAGATTTATTGCACTAGTTAGGGTGTTAATTATGTCTATATCTTTAAAACTACTTTGAATTTGTTTGTTAATAATTTGGTTCATTTCCTTAATATCTATTGACGGGTATAGATTTACAACATCGAAACTTACCATAATATCGTCTTCATCAAGTTTATAATCGCGGATGTTTTTAATGAAATCGTCGGGAAGTTAAGTGCTGTTAGAGGGGTATAATTTCTTGCAGTATATCCTTCAATATTTGAGTTTATGGCTTCACTTTGCTAGATTTACAACATCGAACTTACCATATATGTCTTCATCAAGTTTATAATCGCGGATGTTTTTATGAAATCGTCGGTGAAGTTAGAGTGCTGTTAGAGGGGGGTATAATTTCTGCAGTATATCTTCATATATTTTTCAGAGTTTAGGTGGGGCTTCACATTTGCTCACGATTGGGCGAAGGGAGTCCGGATATGGGGGAGCCCATGGGGACTCCTTTTATTTGTTGGTAGAAGTGATTATTATATTGAAAATATGAATTATTTAAAATTAGATTTATTGCACTAGTTAGGGTGTTAATTATGTCCTTTAAAACTACTTTGAATTTGTTTGTTAATAATTTGGTTCATTTCCTTAATATCTATTGACGGGTATAGATTTACAACATCGAAACTTACCATAATATCGTCTTCATCAAGTTTATAATCGCGGATGTTTCTAATGAAATCGTCGGTGGAAGTTAGAGTGCTCTCCTAGAGTAACTCCCTTCGCCCAATCGTGAGCAAATGTGAAGGCCCCACCTACACTCTTGAAAAATATATGAAGGATATACTGCAAGAAATTATACCCCCCTCTAACAGCACTCTAACTTCCACCGACGATTTCATTAAAAACATCCGCGATTATAAACTTGATGAAGACGATATTATGGTAAGTTTCGATGTTGTAAATCTATACCCGTCAATAGATATTAAGGAAATGAACCAAATTATTAACAAACAAATTCAAAGTAGTTTTAAAGATATAGACATAATTAACACCCTAACTAGTGCAATAAATCTAATTTTAAATAATTCATATTTTCAATATAATAATCACTTCTACCAACAAATAAAAGGAGTCCCCATGGGCTCCCCCATATCCGGAATAATTGCCGACTGGAAAATGAGAATCCTTGAAGAACAGATTAAACAGACACACAATAGTACCATCAAACTTTGGCTTCGCTATGTCGACGATATCTTCGCTATCCTTACCACCCACAATAATGGAGAAAATAATTTGATCAATCAACTTAATGCCATAGACCCGAACATTAAATTTACCTACGAAAAAGAAATCAATAATAGCCTCAATTACTTAGATGTGAACATAACCAGAAACAATAATCTCATTGAGACCACCATTTTTCGAAAACCTACTTGTAATACTAATATAGTAAATTTTAAATCTAAAACCCCTTTCAACTATAAAATTGCTGCTATTCGTTCCTATATCGACCGCACTTTCAAAGTGTGTTCTAACAACGACCTCCTTCAAAAAGAAATTGCTTTCATAAAGAAACAATGTCAAGATGCCCACTACCCTCGAGAAATTTTCGACAAAGTTTTCAAAGCTAGGCAACGTAAATTAAATGTTATAGACAACCGTCAAAAAGATAAACCACGTTTTACTACCGCTATCCCCTTTAGCCGAGGGATAGCCAATAAACTTTCTAATATCGCCAGTAAAAAGAACTTCCGTATTCCAATTAAACCTAATAAAACAATTTTTCAGCGCATTAGATCGGAAAAAGACCCAATCAACCCCATCGAAACCGCAGGGATCTATAAAATTAATTTTATGTCAAACGATACTAATAAAGAAAATTGCTACATCAGCGTTACAAAAAGGAAAATTAAAGAGCAAAAAAACGAACATTTTCAAGACATTAACCTCCAGAAACAAAGTACCGCTCTGGCCCGTTTTGCTTTGAAAGAGCCCATTACCATTGATTTTAAAAATATTAAAAAAATAGCCAACTCTAAAAATAGTATATATGCCTACATTCGTGAGAGCTTAGAAATAATGACAACAGATGGCAGCATCAACGATGCGCTTCATACAATCGACCAATCATGGGATGACGTCATTCATCGAACTTTCAACAAGAAGAACGAAGAGATAAAAAAGGAAGCCGCCATTAGTGTGAGATCCAGAAACGACTGATGATGGTTATGTGTGTAACCAAAATATATATCATGTACGAGGTAATAAGGTATTCCCAAATAAAAAATTTTAACTAATTAATCCGCCGTATTAAATAATGTTTTATATGTTTTTATTATGTCTAGCCGATACCGGGCTTTTTAAGTATTTTATGTCTTGTGTTTCGACAAGCTTATACTCTACACTTTTGGTCTTCATCTACGTGCTTTCAAGTTTTTGTGCCACCATTCAAGCTTTTATTCATCTCATGACGCCTGTTACGGTTGAGCCTCCGAATGTGGAGCATATATCCAGTAAGTTAAGATGTTTTTCCAAGAAAAAAGTTAGAGAATTTCAGCATATCAATTTTTTAAAAGACTGTACATTTTAAAATTACCCCTAAATTCATGAAAATTAAAAATAGTTTCCTTCTTAATGAATTCTTTTATGATATAAAAAATTTTGAGCTATGCTTACTTAAAAAATACATTAGGAACAAATTTAAATATATAGCTAAATTAACGAAAGAAGAAAAATTTTACAACCACAAACTTCAAACCATGTGCTCTCCGGATGATTACCGTTTAAAAGTCAATAAAATAAACAATTTTTGCAAGAAAGAAAAAGAGATTTACCACAATAACCACTATAAAAAACTTAACTTTTGGATGAGAAATAATAAATGCTATAAACAAGGTCAAACTAACAAAGAAGATCAATTCATTAATCTATCCTCCTTAACTCTTACTCAACAGCAAAAAGCCACTCTAAACCTAGGTCCCAAATTCATTCTTGATGACAAAATAGATATCAATGATACCGTTGCGAGCATTGAGGCCGCCATTATCTCATTACCCCCCTCAGATAAACAAGCTATCCGTATGCATGCCCAACAAGAAATGAATAAAAAACTTAAAACTACTGTTAAAGATCATGAAGACCGTAAATGCCTCAGCGACCTAAAGAAAAATAACAAGATCGTTTGCTTAAGCTCTGACAAGACAGGAAAGATTGTTATTCTAGATAAAAAAGATTACCATGAAAAAATGGAACAAACCATCAATAGTCTAAACGTTTTACATCTTCCCAAAGACCCCACCACGAAAATCAATAATAAACTAAAAACTTTAATAAAAAATGGTACCTGGCCGGATCAGAAAGGTCCGAACTATAACAATACCGCTAATTTCGCCCCACGGATTTTCGCTAAATTTAAAGATCA
>JAWZYV010016211.1:0-89711 GCA_038373885.1 Cheiracanthium punctorium | reverse complement strand
AAAAAGTTAGTGGATAATCATTGCCGATCACTGTTTACATAGCTGCCAATTCAAGTTCAATCTTTTTGCATCCTTTCGGTAAATGAGCATTTTACATCAAGTCACTCTTTAATATTTCCAGGCATGAAAGTTTTCAGTCTTTTGACTGATTTCAGTCTTTTTTAAAATCATTGATGCATTTGAGATTTAGTGTATAATTAGTTTAAGGAATTTAATTATACTGACTGCAGTGGTACAATGAATATTAGTTAGTTTAATAATAAATACATGTAAAAGAATAACAGGTAATGTGTTCAATACATAATAATTTATTTGTTCTGTATGATCCGCAGCAGAGTTCAATCTTTTTAGCTGTTTTGTGCTTTCTGCCTGTACTTCTCATGCAGTTACAAAGTATAGAAATGCCTCTTTTGATTTATTTTTTTAAATTTCTCGAATTTTAAATACATCTAAAAGTTCGTATTGAAAGTTAAGAAATCATTATTTTAGGTCTCTGGTTTAAAAAGAATGTAGATTTCCATTAGAGTGATTTTGCATGGATGAGTGAAAAAAAAAAATCGGCTCTTTTTCTCTTTTAAACGAAAATACATGCAGCTTTTAATTATTTTTTAAAGATATTTCTAATACAATTTAATAAAGAGTTTTACCCCAGTCAGGTTGATTTGCTGACCTGTGTGTCTTTTTTCTCCTAAAATGTTACAAATTTGAGAAACTGTGGCATTTATATTTCATTTTATTCTAAATTGCTTTTGTGCTGCAAAAAGAGAATAATATACTTTTTCTAAACAAAAAATATTCGTAAAAGTTGTGTTTCTATTTTATTTCCTGCCAGTATGCAGCTAATATGTCTAGAGCATTTGTATATTTTGTTTCCATCTTTATCAAAGTGCTGTAAATCCATGATAATTCTAAAATTTTACCTGGAAAAAAATATTTCGATATTCATCAAATAATTATTAAAGAGACATTTAGACATTTTCCTTCTTTTATTCTAACCATTTGAATGCTTATTTTGATACCAAGTTTGGGTAAAGAAAACTGTGATGCATGATATATAATTTTTATTGCATTTTTGATAAAAGTTTCGCAAATAAGATTCGACTCCAAAATCAGTCTTTTTATGTTACTTTATTATAACATCAAAATAATAGTCTGAAATTTAGATACGACATTTGATTTGCCTTGACCTTGAATTTTTTGAAATTGCTTGAAATGTCTTCTTCTTCTTCTTCTTCTTTTTTTTTTTTTTTTTTTTTTTTTTTTTTTTTTAATAAGAACCTAATTTTCTTCACTGTATGTCGTCGATCTAAATATTTATCCATACATGAGTGCGTAGGTATTATTTTTTTTGGGGGGGGGATGAAAGTGATGTTCTTTTGTGGTTAAAAAATAATAGTAAAAATTTTGTAGCACGCTAGGAAATTTTTAATGCTTGAATTCAAAGTCACACACTTCGCGCATTCTCTTCCCTGCTATTTGATTTTTTCTGGTATTTAAAGTGCAAGAGCTGAAAAAGAAAATATTTAAAGAATAGTGAATATAAACGCCTCCACCCTCATTTGCAGTATCACTTTTCTTCTCTTCTCTACTTATTATAAACGAAGATGTCTGTGGGTCTGTGTGTCGGCGGCGTTACGGACAAACGGCTGCACTTAGAAGCACCAAATTTGGTACTCGGGAAGATCTAAACATAAAGTTGTGCACCTCGAAGCGATTTTTTCAAAATTCGACCTAGAATTTTTCTTATTTTATGTTTTATGCGATTTTTGGCATTATTTTTCTCCTAATTTGTAATAACGGCGTAAATTGCGCTCGCAGCAAAACGGTATTTGTATCAAAGGATAGAGGAGAAAATTTTCTTTTAAAAACAGTTTGTTTCTGAATACATAACATGATTTACCGATTTTTAGGAATTTTTTTACTAAGTATCAAATTTGACGAATTTTTCGTAAAATAATTTTAAAACTGCCGCATCTTGAATTCTGTCAGTCATAACTTTTTGATATTTTGACAGAACGTGAAACATTCTTTTCTCCCTCCTTTAAAATAAAAACGAAAAAATTATGTAAATTAGGTGATTTTTTACGAATTTTAATGTAGCCTAATGTTTAGAATTTAATAGCATCAAAGCGGAGAGTTTTCGCCATTACATTAATTGATCTTGGCACGAGATAATTTTGTTGCATTGCCACGGAAAGGATTAGAAAAAAAAAGGTTTTTTTTTTTAACCAATGGAGTTTTTAAATGGGATATCGGAATTTCAATTCGCAAGTGAGGATCTATGACGTCAAATGCTTTAAGATACGTAAAATTTACTCCACAATTTTAACACAAGGAGACGATATTTTGATTAAAACTTACTTTAGAAATAAACTGAGAAATTCATTATTATTATTATTATTATTATAAGTGGCATTTTAATTCGTTGCTTATTTAAAACTTGAAATATTTGAACGCAGCTGAAAATTTTCTTCATTTTAAAAGCTACAAAGTTCGTTTTAAATCTGGATATATTAAAAATTTTCTATTTACTTTTTATTTTTCGCATTTAATTATGTCGCAGGCATATATGTTTCCTAACATATGTATGTCACGAGTATAGTTTTATTTTAACGTTGGATTACGTTCCTTCATAGCGTCCTATTCCTATATAAAGCAAAAACGTTTTCAACGTCGTTGTAAATTTTAATTGAACGAAAGCTACGTTTGAAAGCTACTGAGCGAAATATCAAATTAACTCCCTCAACCAACCGAGGTATCTTTTACGAAAGTTAAACAGTGACGTCATAAATTTAAAAAAATGCGTGAAATTTGCAAACTCTGCAACTGCGTTCTGTCACAATTAAAGCGATTCTAAATAGCTCCTCGAGATTACACAGTTTGATGTTTTTCAGGAGACAGAACCATGGAGGATTTATAAGATATCGCTTAATTGGATATATGGATGGCACCGCTTGGATATTTTCCACCACGTTGAGATGAATTGTTTTGCGGTGCTAAATACGCAAATCTTAAAAAACTATGCATAAATTAAATATATAGAGAGAGATTCCTTAATGGCAACCATTATATGAAATGATAATTGTTTATGCTAATGCATAAATTGCAAAGAATCACCATAGAATAAAAAGATCCCACATTGGTACCAAATAATCTAAGCTGTTTCTTTTAATCGAGCATTGAAGAAGAAGAAGCGAAGATAGATAGTTTTGATATATGTAATAGGTAGTATTAGTAGATTTGTAAGGATAATATGAATAAATCACAATATACTACGTTAATAAAATATTTCATGAAGTTAAAAGTGTTCTGTTTATCTTTTTTCAAGGGTTGTTTTACAACCAATTGAACGATAAGTCATTCTAATTTGTGTTGATATATCCAGCAGTAATTTTAACAGAGGAGATAACTTGAACTTTTTTAAAAATTAAATTCTGTTTTCCACATGCAGATATGATTTTAGTAAAAATATTCGCTTCTTCCCGTATGAAGAGCGGGTGCGCAGCTATTTTAAAATAAACAGTTGTCCATTTCATATAGTATCTGAGGTATTTAATGCTACAATTTGAACCTAGAAAACAGTGTAATGTAGAAATAACAGATTTTGAAAGTGAGGAGTTCTCTGCAAACCGCTAAACTTTTCGCTTTTCTGATCGCGAATGACACTGACAGTTTTTTGAGTCATTATGTTGCAATGATGCCAGGTTAGTACTCATGACGCAAACTTTACATCAAGAGTCAAATAATTTTGTTTTTATTTTAAATTTCACATCACTGTTATTAATGGGGATTACACATGTTAGGAAAATTTTTATTTACTACCGTGCGAATAACGGGCACTCAGCTAGTGTATCATAAAAAAAAAAAAAAAAAAAAAAAAAAAAGTCGATAGTATATATTTTATTACTATCGCGGTACTTTACTTCGATAAAAATAAATATTTTCGAAGTAAAGCACCTTTTTGTCCTTTAAAAAATTACCTAGACTCTTGTGCACCTACGAAATTTTCGTGAAGTCTGTCTCTAAACTCAGCACGTGCTCCTCAACCAATCAACTGTAAAAGTAGTCTGCATTCAGGCTGAGTGTTCCAATTGGTTCAGTGAATGTTTCGGTTTCTCTCTCTCTCTTTTTAGCACTGGGGCGCTATTTCGAATACCAGAATTTTGTCTACGTGATCTCTTCGACAAGTTTTGTAGATATGAATTGTCACGGCGAAGATCTGCCATATAACATTTGCCATATAACATGGAGGGAGGTGGGGGGGGGGGGGGGGTTAATAAAATTTTGAGAGTCGCACAAGGTTTGAAATTTTCTGTAATTGATCGCTAAATTGTCTGCAAAAACGTCCCAATTTATTAAAAATTATTTATAGTAGTTAGAAAACACCTGGCGAATATTGTAAAATAGTTTTAGTCGGCGATTTTAATATAGATTTCAAGTCCGAATAAGTGTTTTATAGAAGACAAATACGGTACACTAATAGGTTATGATACACTTTCCAAGTGGTATTTGTAAAAGGTGAAGCATAGTTTGACTAATCCTGCGATAATTGTTAAACTGTTTTGGTAGGCGATTTTAACACAGATTTCCATTCCGAAGAAGTGTTTTTGGAACAAGGAAAAAAACACGGTACACTCATGGATTATGATGCCCTTTCCAAACAGTATTTAAAATGGTGAGTTGCAATATGCCTGGCAATGATTGTAAAACAGTTTCAGCAGGCGATTTTAACGTAGATTTCGATTCCAAACATGCGATGAAAGAACTGATTCCTATTTCAACGCCCCCACTCTCGCCAACCTAAAAAATCGCCGCATTTTGGAGAGCTCTGTACTCATGGGCCTCTAGGAGTTATGCACAAGTTTCAACGTTCCCAAAAGTACTAGATGAAAACTAAAGTGAACAAATTAGTGATAAACGCACCAGTTAAGGAATTTGAAGACGTTTAATTATTTAAACTACATTGATTGGCAACCCAAAATAAATAAAAAAGTAACGGAATGCTGTACTTACATGTTGTTGAAAATCACGATTTTAATTCTAAATTAGGGCTGCCATATAAATACAAAATATCCTCATGTTAACTGCGTTCGTTTAATTATCGCCACCTTGCGGAGAGTCGGGGTGTTAAAGTAGGAATATACCCAAGAAAGACAAACACAGCACACTCAAGGATTACGATGCACATTCTAAACAATATTTAAAACTTTGTAGTACAGTTGGAATATACTTGACGAAGATTGTAAAATATAGTTTTAGAAAGCGATTTTAAAATCAATTCCGAGAATGGGTTTTATGAAACAAGGAAGGAAAATACGGCACACTCATGAATAATGATGCGCTTTCCAACTTAAGAGAGAAAAATAAGGACGACGCATAAATTATGATACACATTTTCTTCCTTTTTTTCGAAATGGCAGCTGTCTATTATCTGTCATGATGAATTCAACAAACAAATACAAGCTGTACATAACATGTCTAAGAATTTACAACTTTTTCCAACCCTTCATTATAAATGCCTTCCAAACATGGAGCACATTGGCAACTTTTTAAAGATATTGTTTGAAAAAATTTGAAAGGATATACAAAAACTGCAACTAAAAAAGACAAAATTAAGAAAAATTGAACTCAGATTTTGTATTGGGAGCCAAAAATCACGGCGTTTTTTTACATGTCTTTTTACTTATTTGTTTATTTTATTGCTTTTCATCTAGTGCACATTTATGCATGGTGCCATTTCCTTGTTTAACGTTGGACGAGACTGTGAACCAGAATGACGGTCGTATGAGCATCCGAAACAAGAGGGGCCTCGTCCGCGTATCCCACATCCTGTTGTCCCTGCATGCGGTGGCTCAGTCGGCCGAAAGGAAGAGGGAGGCACTCGTCCGCTGTCTGGAGGCGTACTGGAATACGATTCCTGACCCCCTGGTGTTGGAGGAAGATGTACGAGAGTTTTTGCTCCTGTGGATGGACGGCGACAGCAGGACGGACGCGGTCGACCAGATAGTCGATAAATTTGTCCGCCTGTTCAGCCGCCGTGCGAACGAGCCGAGGCGCCTGTCGCACCTGTGCCGTTGCACGGTGAGGCGCACCATCGTGCTGAATGCTGCCGTCACCTTGCCTGCAGCAGTCGAGCTCCTGCACCTTCCCAGCCGCCTCGAACGCTTCATCTTGTGCAATCCCGAGAGTTTGTCTCAGCAAGAGTGAGTGTAGCTGGAAAATTTAATAAATGTTTTTTTTTTTCTTTTACAGCATTTGGTTTCTTTTTTTTTTTTTTTTTTTTTTACTAATGTATTGCTTGTTGTGGGCTCTTGGTGTCAGTGGCACGTACCTAGGTAAAACAGCGCCCATGGCAGGTAGCAGAACTGCTCTCATTACTTGGTCAGAATGATGCATACCACTTCGTTCGTATGGTCACTCCTTGAAATTTCTATTGAGCGAATCTTTATACTGTTTCTGCCTTCAGAATGCATTCGAGTCATGTATGAATGAATTCCGAACTATTGACTTGACTATTATTTCATTATTTCTATTATTCTTGACTATTACTTGAGTACAGTTATATTTGACTATCAGTATAGTTATATTTGACTATATTTCATCATGAAATATAGTGAAATCTCGTTACTACATCACTCTTCGGGACACTTAAAAATGATTTACTAATCCGTAAAAATCCTTTGGAACAGTTTTATTAAATGCAGAACGAAATTTGAAATGTTTTTATAAAAAATGTGACTGTATTTAATTTACTTACATGATCATTTATATGAATGAGTAGAATAAGAATTTAAATTAATGAAATAGACGACAGCTTAAGGAAATTATAAGTAAAGACGGTATATTTATAGTTTGTGTACAATTTGTGATGTTTGATCTGCCATCGTATGCAGGCCCTGATTATGACAGCATGAGGCCTTGGTACTTCACACATTTCGGGGTTTCCAAAATGACTAATCATGCTATTTTTATTTAAGCAATATGTTTACGTACCACAAGATTGGTCATTTTTAAAATGTAGTTTTCACTACATAACGTTTATGCAAGAATTTTTTTGTTATTTTTTAATGACCATGCCAGACCTTTTTATGATATTGTAACTGTAATGTGTGCACATTTTTCTTTGAGCATAAGTCATAATTTTTAAATATTATGCTGTATTTTTCAAAGGCCTAATATATTAAGTTAGTGATTCTAAGCAGCTTTTTTAGAATGTCATAAGTGACTGTTATATATGAACAATTTTTACCAAAATAAGAACTGCATTAGAAAACTGTGACACATCTTCCAGAAACGTTGCTCTGTGGTTTTTTTTTTTTTTTTTTTTTTTTTTGGTCTTTCGGGAGATATACGTGATGCAGTTAATCACATATTTATAATTATTTTCATGCAGTTATTTACACATTCATAATTACTTTTGATGTTCCTTTACCTATTCTAAATTTAATACTCCTTGCCATTTTTAATTCTCCAATCTATCCATAATGATAGTTAACGGTTCCTTAAATTACTTTGGTTTTAGCCTTTGCAATACATTTTGTTGGCGCCTTTAGATCTGAGAATTCATTGAATTTTCTTCGTTCGCACAGGGTTTTAATAATATTGCCTAGGCTTCTCATTTTATCCGTATTGTATCCCCCTGTGGCGTGAGACATATAAGTATTGGCATATATGTATAAAGCCCAACGTTTCTTTTCATTTTTAAAATCTGAAGATTTATTTGGCGACAGTCCCTTTTAGCGAGCAGCTCTATCGCCAGGTTGGCTTTCGGTTCTCAGACCTTTTTAACACTCACTTAACGCTTTGGTCTCTGCCCAATAAGATCGCGTTTCATGTCGCTATTTTGCCAGCCATCGCACTAACTGAATGTAATTTTTCGTTATCGATAAATTCAATAAAACATTGTCGTGGAAATGTCTATCAGTATGGAGTTTCTGGGTATTACATTTTTCCACACAATACCACAGAATAAAATAAAAATACGACTTTCTCGAGTGTGAAATAATTCCCATCGGAATCTAAGTCACATACTAAGTCATCATACAAAATACGGAAAACTCTTACGAAAATACAGCTATAATTTAACAAAATTTTTAAAAATCACATTCAGTCGATTCCAGTTAGAAAAACCAGTAAGAAGAACACAATCCTGTTAGAAAAAGTTTGTATCAACCTTTACAATGGATCATATGCCTTTTACACACGACCGAATTGCCTTTAAAACACCTTTTTTCATATTTAGATGGGGCAACTACTGGGCCTAGTTCTGTTCTGGTACCATTTGGCGATTACTAGAAAGATGTGAGGGAAATCCTATTGTACGGTATGAAAAGACAGAAAGTGTTTTGCAGGATTTTAAGCCTGATATCATTAAAAACCCATGTTCTGACTAACGTTACTCGTACGATATTCCATCAGCTGTAATTTGTGGCGAGTGTACTCCAGATCTAGCACACAGAGCTCCAGGAAAACTGTCGCACGCTCGACAGTTAACGACAGCCAACAGGATAAATATTAAGGCTGTATATTACTACGAGTAAACCATCTGAAAACCTTAATCATCTTCCTACGTTTGTTGTTAGAGTTTTCGCGCCTATTTGGTTCCCGATTAAAACTCACCCGTCATGCAAAGATGTGTCTAGAAATTTTTGGAAATTGGTTGCCAATTCTCGATACCTTACAATTCAACTGAAGAAAGTAGTTGACCATCTCATTGAGCGGAACGGTTTCTTTGGGCATCCTGAGAATCTTCTATTGTCGATGCTCTCAGATTCTAAAAAACACTTTCGTGAACTTGCTTGTGGAAGGATTTTCTAAAGCAAGAGAAGCGATTAGTTCTGAAAAGCTCCCTCGTATTTATGAGGTCACTAAAGTTAAGCTTAATGCCAATCTGCACAGAGACCTTATAGATCGGCAAATGTTTTCACCCTCCTATCCTTAGAGAAGTCAAGAATGAAAATTTGCTTTCGAGGGTGAGGGGACCACATTCCAAATGTTATCTATAAAGGTGAAATATAGTTTGACTATGAGTGGTGAAAATTGTTAAACAGATTTGGTAGGCGTTTTAGTATAGATTTCAATTCCAAAGAAGTGTTTTGTGAAACAAGGAAGGAAAACACGGCACACTCATGGATTATGATGCCCATTCCAAATAGTATTTAAAATGGTAGAGGATAGTGGGACTGGCGAATGCCTATGCGATGATAATGCATATGGCAAAGGCCTATGCTTGGCGAAGGTTGTAAAACAGTTTTAGTTGGCGATTTTAAGATATATTTCGGTTCCAAAAATACGTTTTATTTAACAAGAAAGGCAAACACGGCACGGATTATGATGCCTATTCCAAACAATATTTTAAATGGTGAAGTGTAGTTTAATATGCTCGGCGAAGATGGTAAAACAGTTTTTGAAGGCCATTTTAATAGATTTTGATTCCGAAGATGTGTTTTGTGAAACAAGAAAGAGTTGATTCCTATTTTAACACCCCCACTCTCGCCAACCTAAAAATTCTCCGCACTTTGGCGAGCTTTGCAGTCATGGGTCTCTAGGAGTTATGCTCAAGTTTCAACGCTCCCAAAAGAACTAGATGAAAACTAAAGTGAACGAATTAGCGACAAACTCACCAGTTAAGGAATTTGAAGACACTTAATTATTAAAACTACATTAATTGGCAAACCATAATAAATAAATAAGTAATGGAATGCTGTATTTACTTGTTGTTCCAAATCGCCATTTTAAATCTAAATTACAGTTGCCACATAAATACAAAATGTCGTCTGCATGTGTTTAATTATCGCCACCTTGGCGAGAGTCGGGGTATTAAATTAGGAATCAACCCAAGAAAGACAAACACGGCTCACTCATGGATTATGATGCACAATATTTAAAACGGTTAAGTATAGTTGGAATATACTTGGCAAAGATTGTAAAATAGTTTTAGTTTTCGATTTTAAGAAAGATTTCTATTCCAAAGATGGGTTTCATGAAACATGGAAGTAAAATGCGGCACACTCATGAACACTCTCCAACTTAATGGAATTATGAAGAAAAATAGGGACGACGCATAAATTATGATACGCTTTTAATATATAGCACTTTACTGCGCGCCGTATATTTCCGAATATAAGCCGATCTATGTATAAGTCGAGCGTGCGTGTTTTCTTCAAAAATTTACATAAAATTCAGAACCCGTACATAAACCGAGTTAAAAAAAAAAAAAATCATGTGGCGTTTAAACACGTCGCCATGAGGTATGAAAAATTGCGAACCAGGCGATATATTTTGCAATCAAGTTGCTGTAAAGTAAAACGCTAGCGATCAGATTTCGGAATAAAGGCTGGCAACATCCAAAAAATAAGTTAAAAAAATAGAAAAAAATCCTTTTTCGAACGTAAAATTGTTTATTTTACGTTCAAATTATTTGCAGTATTTTATTTGTTCTTGTGCATGTTTAGGATGTCTAAAAAATATAAAATCAAGTGCTACATTTGGCGATGATTAGCATATTTTCGTTTGCTCCCGCCGAACGAAAAATTATCTACGGGTTTTGCGCGATTACGAGATTCGTATATAAGCCGATCCCCGTACTTTAGCTTTCGAAAAAGTTTTAACATTCTCAGCTTATACACGGAAATATACAGTATTTAAAATCTGAAAGTGTTTTAGATTTTCTTACTTTTTTGAAGTAAAATTTCTTTAGTGGCGACTAGGGAGTAACTCAGACTTTTTTTCTGACGGAAGTAACGCTCAGTAAAGGAAGTGACGTGCATGCCCCAAAAAAGAAGAACCACTGAAAACCTACCTTTTCGACCTGCTTTCACCGGTCCCCGAATTCATTATGTGAAAATACGCGGAACATGTTAGAGAAAAACAGCCAAGAGCCGCATTTTAGAGACGTCAATCTTTATTTATATATCAATAAGCGTTGAAGGTACATCCAACATAATATTTTACATGTAATCCCAACCTCACAGGAGGTGCTCGATAATCCTTATTTTTAGATGAATAATATACAATACATGGTTTTGGAAAATCACAAAGAAATGGAACCCGCCTGCAATTAAACCGGAACAGTCAGGGACTGATTTACGGCGGGGCATTCGGGGCACGTGCCCTGGACCCCCGATTTTTAGGGCCCCCCAAAACTTCCTTTTATGTAATCATAATACCTACTAAAATTATCTCTCAAGAGAAAAATTTCTGATCACTTAATTTCATCACAAATATTCAAAATTTTTAATTTAATGTAACTTGTAACGCTAAAAATTATGCATTCGATTCGACATTCGATAAATTCGATATTCGCAAATTCGTTCGGACACCTTAGCATGCTCCTCCTTCTATCTTTTCAAAGGTGTGTGACAGCTGTAAATACCCATAAAAACATTTCAAAATCGAAAAATTCATATAAGTGGTTTCTGTCGTGACATTTTACTGATTTGTAAATGTTTACATATGGTTGATAATTGGTTTTAACTTAATTTAATTAAGTAATAATCTGCGGAAAATTTTTGTGCGGGGGGCCCCCAAAAGTATCTGGGCCCTGGGCCCCCAAGTGTGTAGGTCGATCCCTGGGAACAGTTGATGGAAACGTCAGTTTCAGAACAATTTTCCTGGATTCTAACCCAACTTCCAGACAGAACAAGGGGATGGAACACCACAATTAAAGGGACAGTGGCTGCAAATGAACCTAAACAGCAGAGGGAAATTTTCGTTTAAGAACACTGTTGGAGTATCATACTTCGATCCCACGAAGGTAAATTTATAGGAGGGGACACTTCACTTAGAAAGTTGGATAACGCCGTAGTTGCAAACAGATGGCGCTACGCACACTGGGTAACTGCGCATCTCAGGTTGTTTATATTTCCAGTGAGGCGAAGTAAATGGAGATCGTTGAATTAGCAGAACTTCAAAAAAATGAAATACATAAACTTAAGAACGTGATATATAGTAATTACTGGCTTCAGATGTGCTTTAATTACATAATTGTCTTAAAATACTATTTCGTAATGATTATAGGCAATAGTTTCGAACCGAAATGATATTATTATTTGTCAAATGCCAGTTACATTCGCCGTTAGGCCATTAAACTCCTAAATATTGCGTATGCAATGTCTGTTATTATTTTGCCGAAAAGCTGTATTTTAAGAAATGTTAGTAAATTTAGAAGAATGTAGTTTGTGTGAACGCAATATTTATAATGATATATATAGTGTAATGATATATATATTTATATGTAGTAATGATATACCGTTGTATATATATATATTTATAATGATATATATACAACGATTTAAGAATACGGTTATGTAACACCACAAAGAAACAAACACTGGCTGCAAACGGTTTAATAACAAAATAAAAGAATAACAAATGGGCACTCCGTGGATTCTAACCCAACCTCAAGACCGAACAAGCAACGGTTTAACACGGGGATGGAACACCACAAAGAAACGGACACTGGCTGCAATCAATACCAAACAATAGACAGAGCCTGCAGTTTAAAAACACGAATACAGAATAATAATTCGAAACCTACCAGCAGACGAAATCAACGATTAAGAATACTGTGATAGAAAAACACAATAAAAAAGTTACACTACCTGCATTCGAACCCAACTAACAGAGGAAAACATCAGTTAAAGAACGCAGTTAAAGTATAATAATAGACTATGGACGTGCCCCCATTCAAACCCAACCTCCAGACGGAACAATTGTATAAGAAAACAGTTAAAGAATAATACTACAACATGGACACTTCCTGGATTCTAAGTAATTATCATGAATTACGGATGATTCTTACTGGAGATTTTAATGTTAATTTTCGCTCTGAAGAATCTCAGCCGTTAGTTGATTTTTTAAAAGAAAATTTGATCTAACTATGAATACTTCTCGACTTAATCAACAGCGCGTTTGGGTTCAACTACAGATGCTGTATTTTCAAGAAAATTAACAAATTTAGAGAGTAAAATTTATGTTTTACATTATAGTTACCACAAATCTATAATTTTATACATAAAAAATTATGATTACATTCAAGAACCTATTTTCAATGAATAATATGAATATAACATTTATATAATCTTTGTAAAGTACATGAATAATAAATATAGTTAAATTATAATCCCAGACAGCACAGCAAACTTACATCAAACTTGCAACAAGCTTGATTTATCAAGTCAATAAACTTGAATTAAGCTTGAAAATTTCAAGCGTGTAAGCTTAATGCAAGCTTGAATCAAGTGTTCTAGTTCACACTTGCCCAGCTTGCATTAAGCTTGACATAGCAAGCTTAATTTCAAGCTTAAAAAAAATTCCTAAATGCACGGAGCGCCCGTCGGCGAACTCGCCCCACATATTTTATTTTTCCACGCATTTTCCCCTCTACGCTTAAATTTCAAGTTATTTTAATATGTTATCATCAAGCGTCCGCGGATGGGATCGAACTCGCTACCTAAGGGTTGGGAAGCCTGCGTCCTAATCACTCGGCAAACCTGAGTTGCGCTGATAAGACTAAAGTTTGAAGTGACTGTTATGGTGATCACCCCGTTTTCTGGCGAGATCGATCAGTGGCCGATGTGTTGATCTGTTTCTTTTATTTTTCCATGGGATGAATCAAAATTAAAATAACGTTATGTGTGATTTAGAGACTCTACTAATAGGGAAATAAGCATAATATAAACTTAAAAGCAGCACACGTTTTAAAACTTTCAATATCGCGACACTCGTGTTGGGCAATACTGGCCAAAATCGAGACAAACGACTGATTTGAAATCAATTTCGTAGTATAATTGTATTTTATTTTGAAGAATATCAATATTTGGAAATATAGAATGTTTTTTAAAAATTCTATGGTCAAGTACATTTATGACTGATGATAAATTATTTGTTATGTGGATGTGGCTTTCCAAATCAAGCAGTAATCAAGTTGTATTCAAGCTTGACAGTTCAAATGACTTCTCCAAGCTTGCTGCAAGCTTAAAATGAATTGAACTGTCAAGCTTGTATTAATACGTCAAATTCAAATAAATGTCAAGCTTGATTTAAGCTTATGTGCTGTCTGGGATATGATATTTATTTTAAGTTCAAGTTTAATCATTTCAGTGATGTGTGTCGTAAACGTCGAAGAAGTTTTACGTCAACCACGCGTAAAAATTACACGCATACACTTTTTTTTTGTGTGTGCGTGTGTGTGTGTGTGCACGTGTACTTAAATGATTTTTAAATCTTGTATGAAATTAAAAAATATAACTGAATAACGTGTCAAAGTAAAAACTTTTTTTTAAGAATTATATTAATATCTAATTTGTTCGTACACTGACCTAGGCTTCCATTTTTTAAATTTTGATCCTGTGAATACAATAAATAGCAAAGTCACGTAAAAAAAAAAAAAAAAAAAAAAAAAAAAAAACAGAATTTTATTATATCGACTAAAATTTTCAGGATATTAAATCGAAAATATAAAAAAAGATTAAATTTTCTTAAGGACCTCGTACGAAAACTTCCCAGTTAGTAAATTGTGGTTGATACATAGTAAGTGGATAAAACATTGAAGATTGGTAAATGGCTGAATTGTGAAGGTCCAAATATCTGACCTATCGTTCGACTGCCGGTGTAATACTCTGGAGTTTCGGGCGGTTTTCCCCAGGTGTTAGGCACGTATGTGTTGAAATCCCTTAAAAAAGCCCTCCCCCCAAGGCATTTTCCCCTTCGTCAGATACACCTAGTTTGCTTTGTGTAAACAAAATAACATATTTATAACGTACTTTATTTATTTATTTTGCTTTTTTCACAGTGTGTATTTCAAACTTTAAATTAGTAATTGTAGTAAATAGCTACTAATGATTAATTTTCTATACTATGTTTTAAACAATGGGACTGCTGCTGTTTAGTTTATCGTTAGAATATTCTAAAAGAAATTTGAATTGCAGTATTATTTTTATTTCTAAAAAAAGATTTTAGGCTGTTTTCAGACACAAGAAATTTTTCTAGTTTACATAAAGACAACAATGAAACATTAAGTTAAATTAAATTTTAAACTTTTAGAGTGTTTTTCTTAAAAGTTTTATTATTATAAATATTATATACAGTTTAAAGAAAATCTAAATAGCTTTCAACAACCTAAATAAGTTTTGATAAATTATTAATTGTGTTAAAACGATATTACTACTTTCCTTAAAAACTGGATTTTCTAGTAAATTTTATATTGAAACATATAAAAAATATTGAATGGTATTCCCAATCCAAGATCACAAGTTTCATCGAAAATATCGCAGTGAAAATTATCTCTTATTGAAAGAAATTAGTAAAATATTTCCATTTCATAAATTTAAGCATTAAAAAATATACACAATCACAATTTAAATTAATTTTCCTTTTAAATTTCTTTATTCTTCATCTTTAAGTATCTTAGATTAAAGGCTATCGCTTCGAAAGAGTCTAGATCTGTTGCTTGGAAAAAAAAAAAAGGGAAAAAACGCCACATGGGCGAGAACCGCTGAAGTGCGGTCATTTATCGGTAACCCTAAACATGGTAAAAACTTGGAGGGAGTAAAAATCTGAGGCTCGCGCACTCTCAAGTGACTGGTTTTACAAAAATTGTCGTCTGGAAGAAACATGGGAAAGCAAATAACAACGTTCCCTCCCTCCACAGGTGATTAGCATCAGGTCTCCCTACTGAAACGATACTCCCCCCCCCCCCCTCTGCAAACACAGAATTCCTATTGTACTTCTATGTCTGCATTGATACTGATTCTCCTGCAGTAAATCTGGCTGTGTCCCGCGATATCGAAAGATAAGGATGACAGAAGAGCACAAATTCTCCTTAATTGGATTTGTCGCGCCTAAGGGGTCAGTTAGAAATGAAAAAAAAAAAAAAAACACCACTCTCCAAAATAAGCGATTTCCACACCCACAAGTCCGAAGAACTTTGACCCCTCACCCCGCACCTTTCGAAAGGGGAAGCTGAATTGAGGGGTTGTTAACAAAAAAAAGTAATGGTCATTCCTGGTCAAGGAAAGTAAGCTTTATAAGCTGTTATTTGGTCTTAAAAACAGTTGACCGTGCGAAAAGATATAACGTGCAACAAAAAATCTCAAACATATGCTTTTTGATTGATATCTTTTCAGTTTTACTCTTCCCAAAATAAAATCCTGCGTGTGACCCTGCGCTTATGAAATTACAAACGAAATCGGTCTTTTATAATCTAAAAAAGCGATTTCGGGGCGGGGGGATTTACTGTTTATGGATACCGATTTTTCAGTTAGCTCATAATTTCGAAGCATATGTTAATATTCCTGATGGTGGGCGGAAAAAAGCGCACCGGAAAAAAGCGCACGGAAAAAAGCGCCCCGGAAAAAAGCGCCCCGGAAAAAAGCGCACCCGGAAAAAAGCGCACAATTTTGAAGGGTTTTATTTTTTTGGATGAGTATGTGTGTGTGTGTGTGGGGGGGGGGGTGTAAGGAAGGAGTGGGCATCCGAAAGAGCGCCTTTTGGTGAAGTGAATTTTTTTTATGTATTTGAATTTTTTTTTTTTTTTTTTTTTTTTTGAATCATTTTTACACTAACATGCTTCATACTCTGAATGCCTCCCCCCCCCCCTCAATAGAAACACTTGTATTTTCACTTAGCCTTCGGTTAAATACTGGAGGAAGAGGGAGGAGGGAGATGAGGGCATTCACAATTGAGTACCAAGGGCGGATTAAAGGGGGGGCGGAGGGGGCGACCGCCCCCCCCGAGATAAAAGAAATTAATGTAAAAGATCCTATTTTACTTCCATAAAATGGACGTATATGTCAATCTTCTAACTAACCGCCCCCACCGACAAACTTCCAATAATCCGCCACTGTGAGTACTGAGTTGTCAAGATGTTTGTCAAGGTCACGTTCACGTTTTTCCAAGAAGCACAAAGATAGAACTGTGTGTTATCAGAAATAGCCCCCGGGAGAAGAGGGTAGGCAGTGTGAAGGAATATACTCTCTTTCTTCGTCGCGGGTTGATGAATGACGGATAACACATCCGGTCACTAAAACTCGGGGTTTAAAAATCAACTCGGGGTCAACTCAACTAAAACTCGGGGTTCCTTCTTCCGAAGGGAATATCCGAATACATCTACAGAATGGATGAAATCATTTTTATCAAAACAAATAGGGGAAAATCTATGGTAGTGCTGAAATGATTGGGGGGGCACGTATTTCCCTATGCCCCCCCCAATTTCGTACCCAAATCAGTTAAACAATAATTTGTTTAAAAATCTAAAACAAACAGCATGACAATCTCTGTGTGGGGGGGGGAGGGGGGGGCATGTGTCCCACCTCCAAACTTCGTTTCAAAATCTTTTTTTTTTTTTTTTAACATTTGTTTAACGGGTCATTTTAACTGTTCCATTTAAAATGCGAACAGGAACTCCAGTCTGTGTCTTGATAAAATACTGTTTTAAAAGTTCACTGTCAAGGTTGCTTAATTTAAACAGGGTTACTTTATATTAGGGTTTCTTTAAAATATTTTTTTTTTTTTTTTTTTTTTTTTTTTTTTTGCGTGTTTTATTTTTCAATGCAATACAAGATATTTTATGGAAAAAAAAAGTTTTATTTGGTGAACAAATTTAATGACATTTTCCCCTTTCTTAATTGAGTTGTTCTCACAGTTTTACATCAAGTTATAATAACTGTTTTAACAGATATTTTTTCCTTCTTGCTGTATTTTTTTCATATATGAAGTTCAATATTCGATAACTTATCCATTTAGTTTTCTCTATATCGTCATTCTTGCTTCTTTCAGCAATTTCTCTTTAAAGTTTTAGAGTTTACTGAGTTTTGTAAAGTACAGAAAGAGCTTTAGAAGATATAAATTTAACTTATAAAGCTTTAAAAAAATATTTTTTGACCTTTTGCATTATAGTATAAATATTTTTTTACTAATTTCATAACAATTTGGTAAACGGATGAAGTGTATAGTTCTAGAGTTCCTGCCTACCGCACGGCTGTTTCTCCAGACGCGTCAGAACCCCTCAAAAAGTCCTCCGCTCAAGGCATACCCTAATTAAGCAGACATGCTTCGTGTAAATCTGCCTTAACCACAAAACAAAAATAACTTTCTTGATAATTTACACAGCAAGTAAAAATTTTAATATTTTTAATATTAAATAAAAATCATAATCACTTTCACTCCCTATTATAGAGGGTCCCTAAAAAACACTGACCTAGGATATACTTCTTTATATATTGACCTTATACATATAGAATTAATTATAAAGTTATTTTATTGTGGTGAATTAACACTTTCAGGAGATTAAATGTAAACAAATACAAACTTTTAATTTTTATAAAGCCCTCTTACAAAAATTTCCAACTAAATTATGCCTCTGTACATTAATAAGGTGATGCAGAAAGTTTCAGTTTTTCTCATAAAAAGGCTTGCATATATATTTAAACAAAGTCGGTGAGGGGGAATAAGCTTTGCAATACTAATAATGGTAAAAATATAATTATTAAAACTATTCAAACAAAACTAATTAAAAAGTAATTTTAATTACAGTTATATATAGCCGATATTTTACATTTTAAGAAATGAGTTTTAAATCATTTTTAGCCAGTTTCCTTTAAAAAGGGTTTTTCTTTTAGAATTTAGAAATGAAAATTTGTTTAAAAACATTGCACTTATAATAACATTTGATTTAAAAAGTGTTTTTAAGGAAGTTTTTTTTAAATTGATTTATTAATACCATAATTTAATTCTGAAAAAAAAGCATGTCTAAAAAAAAGTAGTAATATTTAAATTAAATACTTTCAAAATAAAAATATTTATATACATATAAATCATTCATTCTAAGAATTATTATTTAAAACCAAAGAGTTAACAAGATAAATTAGCATGAATCAGAATAAACTCTTGCATTTATAAAAAGAAAACCAGTAATAATAAGCCATAGCTGATTACAAATCAGACTGGATGTGATAACATATTACAGAGAACGTGCATGTTAAATCTGTGAGAGTTTTAGATTCTATTTTTAGGGTTGCCTGTTGGGTGAGAGATGGTATTTACATTTTTCGAAACTGCTGTAATTTTTTAATGAATCACTAGTTCTGGACTTTGTATTAAGAATACAAACAAATTGAACAATCAGTTTATTGAAAAAACGCTGAAATTAGTATTAATGTTATTATTACTCCTTTGTTTATTTTCTATTTATTCTTTAATCTGGAACAAGGAGTTTCTGTAGACATGGGCGCCGGCAGAATATTTCCCAGGGGGGGGGCAAAGACAACTCCAGAGGAGGCAAAGACTACTTCCATGTTGGGTTACCATGTTGGAAAGAGCAAAAAAGCAAGGAAAAACACTGCATACAAAAATCCAGGGGGGGCATTGCCCCCCACTTGCCCTATGCTGCCGGCGTCCATGTCTGTAGAATCTGTAGGATCTTCTGTAGAGTGTAGGAGAGTCATACTATATACTTACAAATCAGGCCACTGTTCTTGGAAATGTTGTCTAAAAGACAATTTTCAATAGAGATAAATACAAAATACACTAATGTACCTCTGTTTGGACGCCCACTTGATCCTCACATTTTTTTTTTATTCATGCCCCCCCCTCTTCTCTTCACAAAATACAAACCCATTCAATATTGTGCGCTTTTTTCCGGTGCGCTTTTTTCCGGGTGCGCTTTTTTCCAGGTGCGCTTTTTTCCGGTGCGCTTTTTTCCGGGTGCGCTTTTTTCCGGTGCGCTTTTTTCCGTGCGCTTTTTTCCGTGATTCGTTTCTGATATACATTATTTGTTTCTATAATTTCATAGAAATTGTGCACTTTATGAGATGAATATTGAAACTCAATGCAATCTCTCTGGTCAATACCTTAAAAACTTGGTTAAAAGCCAAGTGTATAGAAGTGCGATTATAAAAAATGAATTAAAAATTGCTTAATGAATTAAAAAACATTTAAATGGTATCAGTAAATTAACATTTGTAGATCATTTTCAGTAGAACTAATCTGTGTTTAATGCGAATTAAATTGTTGATTAAAATTCTGAGTTTTTATCAACATTTTTTATCAACATTTATTCATCAACATTTATTCGTCATTGGATCTTAAAGTTTCTGTAATGCAATAACAATTATGTTTGTGTCAATTAATCGATTAAATGGTTCGAATTTTCGATTAATTTTTTTCCTGGCTATTTCTATTCGGCTAATTCGATCACATTGCTGTTAAAAATATATTTATTCACTATTCAAGTTTGATTAAAATCATATTTTCTTATATAATATTCGACCTTCCTCGAGTGTAAATCTTCGTTGAAACAGCGTAACTTGCTGGGTGTAATTCTTTGTTATTATTGGTTATGGAATTTATATTGTAGCTCTAAAAACTTCTATGATGATTTCAAGAAGTTTGATTTGTGTTTTGAACGTAAAGAGAAAGCGTTGTGAATAAGATCTAATTTCACATAAAAATAATTATAAATTTTGATCTCATATATAGGTAAAACGATGGTACTAGTTATCAGTAACTGCCTAGGTATCACAATTGAACATCTGAAGGTTTAACCAATTTATATATTATTTTACTTTAAAAAAATCAAAAAATACTTCCACCGCTAATGTTCTGCGAGCTAGGACAGATTTTATTTTGCAATACGTGCTTAAGACTTTTCCCATTAAAAAAATAAAATATATGCATATGCATTATTAGTGTACATTGTGTCCTTTTTAAATAAGATTTATTGATTTATTTAATTTTCCTTACAATTACTACTAAACATATTGGGCGAGGAGAGAACTAATTGCTGAATTGATTTTGCAAAGTATCAAACGATTTAGCAGTAACGGAAATTGCGTCTTTGATATTAACAATTCTTGAGAAGAGTTCAAATGCAACTTCTTTATAAAACTTGTAACCATCTCTAATTACACAATCACAGTGATTTTTAAAAAGTTTATTCTATTAAAAATCCAACATGAATTCATATTCTCTGTGCTTCTCTATCCAGGGGAGCAGCTGAGTATGGCAGGTAGGGCACGTTCCATGCGCAATACTTTAAAGGGGTTACAGATTCCAACAAAGACACTGACACAATGAATGAAACAACCAACCCATTCACTCTTACCTTTACAGGGATGCGACGACAGTGATTATTTCTTCTGCAATCATCGTTGCTTCCTAGTTTCGGTCTTTGAATGATCCTGTTGCGGGCCAGCAACCCAAATTTGAGCTGCACTGAAAGACCCAAGCCGGGAAGCAATGCTGAGTGCAGAAGAAAAAATCGCTGTCGTCGCTTCCTTGAAACGATGAAAACGAACAAGTTAAACAAAACGCTAAAATATCTATTTTTAAATGACTGCTCTTAGAACATGAATCTGTGAGACTTTTATAATTTGAAAATATAATTTGTCATTCGAAAGAAATGTTTAGAATGACCGTACAAAGTGTTCAGTGTCTTTCTAACTAAGAGAAAGAGCGCATAATGTTGTCTGCCACATGAACGTTACTTTACCTAGGTACGACACAATCTAAAATTTTTCTGAGTTGTCAGACATGCAGCTGCAACATTTTCAATGTATACTTTTCAGTTTGCATTTCAATTTAGTTTAGTTTATACAAACGGGGAAAAAATCATGAGAATTTCATTCATACTAAATATCTTATATAAAATGCATAAGGTATTACGAAAAATGATATTTTTGGAGGAAACAAATTATTTTGCACTTTTTTTTTGTTGGTGTGTGTGTGTGTGTCTAGGAATTTATTCTTATGTATACTTATTTATCTTGTTATCTCTTATTAAAATAATAAACAATATACCACACAAAAAAGTACAGAATGTCTTTATTTTAAAATGCCAAAACTTAAGGATTTGAGTGAAACAGCTTTTCAAGAAATAAAAGCTTTAGTTTAATAGTATATAAGAATATTCTACGGTGAAATAGAAATCTGTTATCATATTTAGTGGACTTTATACGAAATGAAGTACCCAAGAATAATCGTGTTACAATATTAATAAATTTTCCCAAAACAAATAAATAAATAACTATTATTTTAATTAACAAAAAATTTATACAATCAGCAAATAAATTAGAAAGGTATTCAGGACGCTATCACTGTTGAGCTACATAGGATTTAGAGAAGGGGCCTAATGTATTTCGCAGTACACAAATGATAAAATATTATACTTTTATCCGATACATTTTTTACCTATTTTCTGTGACCAAGGGGGGGGGGTCATAACCCCCCTTGAGGAATTTTTTGCCATACAAAATGTGTATTCTTCACTACATTATCACACACACGTATACATATATATGAGTTGTAGTAGTCGTACACCCCCCCATGAAAAATTTCTGGCTACGCCCCTGTCTGTGATTATTACTCGGACAAATATACTGAAATTAAGTCTAGAGTAAGGTGGTAAGGTGTTTCAGTTCTCAAGAACGAAGACTTTTTTTTATATCTTGACAGAAAATTGTTAAAAAATAATTTTTTAATTAAAAAATTAAATTGGTTAGGGGGACTTTGTCATTAGAGTTTACAAGCTGCATTTTTTGTTGTATTTATCAACATTAATAATATTCTTTACAAGATACAAACCTTAATAAGGTTACTAAAAAAGTCAATATATGAACTTGATCCTAAGTATAGAGGAAACTTTTTTCATTATTTTTAATGCATTATGCATGTCCTTTAAAAATACATGAGAGGATTAATTTGTCATGTATAATTGACATTCATTTTATTAAAAAAAATTCGTTTTGAAAATAAATGTTTGAAAGGACCATGATATTAATTTTGCTATCATTTTTACACTATATCTCCTTTCTGCGCAGTTTAGAAAAAGTTCCCTCCTTTACAAAAAATGCTCATGAGTTAATTTGTGACAAATTCTCTAAAAGAAAAGAAAAATAAGTGTTTTTATACTGCCTTAAATCCAAACCATTTCTTGATTAGTCCAGAATTCCATAGAAACTGTATTACCGCTAAAATACATCGGTGTACGCTTCATTAAGAAGTCTATTCAAAATCATTCTTATTTGGGAATTTAGATTACAAAGGAAATTCACTTCCTTATCCAAAAATCTAAGAGATAAAAACAATATAGTCTTGATTCATATATTGACTTACTAATAACACATGCTTTTTATTCGAGGGGGGGGGGAGACAAATTTTGTAAGCTGAAATTAGTCTGTGCTTTTAAAATTCAAGAAATTTATTGGTGGTTTTGGAAAAAAAAGAAAGAAGTCAGACTCTAAAACATTCTAAACGTGCATTTACAAAATCTTTGATTTTTTTTTTTTTTTTTCAAAATCGTTTTAATTTATTATTCCTTTAGAAAAAAAAGACGAATGTGCTATTCAAGTATACTAATTGAATTAACCTTGTCGTCATAAAGAATCACGTAAGATTTATAAACTTTCAGATAATTAACGTCATATTGAAAGTAAATTTGCAACTTGAGCGATGCTTAAATATTTCCTTCAAATAACATAGTTTGACATTTTTCACGTGATTAAATACATGAACTATGTTCTTCTGCTGAACTATGGGAAATTTAAATAAGTAACGTGTTTATCAGAAGATTTGTTACGATAATGGCTTTAAAGCACAATATACCTTCTTAATAAATCTTCCGTGAGTATTAAATTGAGTATTTGTTATATACATTCATCATTTTTAACGGGCGCCTTACTAATTAACTAAACGATGAGAATTTTCTATATCACTATGCATACCGTGGCACTTTCAACTAAAAAGATTGCTGATCGTTCTTCATTTTAATCAAACTAAATTGTACTGTCTGATACCAGAGTGGACATTTACATAATTAATTCATTGAGCAATTGTATTTATTATTTCAATGTTATAGGACATTTATTATTTTTATTACATATTGGACAATCAATAAGAAAACTACAATGTTTATTTTGACTAAAATTTTTAATTTTTCTTAATTTTATTTAATTTAATGTCATTTACAGAGTGAACATCTGACAGAGTTTTAAGCTAAAAAATCTATTATTCGTCCTCAGTGTGAAAATTGTACTAGTTTTGTTAAATCTTGCTAACAAAATATTTTTATGGCACATAAAATTTGGAAGTTCTAGAATAACAAACTTTGAACACTTGTTCAGAACAGAATGCAAACTATGGCTATTACAACTCTTTGTGTCTTTCAACTGACCTCTATTACACAGTATTAGTCGAGTATGGGAAAATTTCGTGGAAGTCGGTTGGGAGAGAGGAAAAAGAAAGGTTTTATGGCTTTATGACCCCCTTTCAAAGATTCTTATCCAGGTATCATCTTGACCAGTCAGAATTCATATAACCTCAACTGTGCTCTTGTTTGTAAAAAGGATAAAAAGTCTTGGTTCCAGAACTCCATTCCATACCGAGAAGTTAGACGTTAGAAATGGCAGTTCAATTTATTCAATCAAGACGTGGAAAGTAGAATTGAAAATGGCATATTTAAGTACCAATAGATTTAAGGCCAATAACATATCTTTATAAAATGGCTCTAAAATATAAAAATCCTGGCAGATTTTTAAAATCATTAATATATCCTGTATGTCTAAGTAATTTTGTATGTCCAAATAAGAATTTTCGGATGGAGAAGATGGGGATTAAAATTCAAGAAATTTATGGAGGGGTGATAGTTATTAATAAAGCTTAAAAAACTATATAAAATGTACAAAAATACTATAAAATATATATTTATGTACTTTATACAAAAAAAGGAAGATTTGTTGATCACTGGTTCGTTTTTCTTTTTAGGTTGTTTTTTTTTTAAACTTACTGATCCAGATATAAGCCATATTAAGTGCATAGTTACAAATGTATTATCGAGTAGTATACACACTAATAAGTTAATTAATTACATATAAATAATAATTTTTTTTACTACCTACTGTTACTATTATTGCTTTTTTACTTCATTTCATATACTGAAAACAGTATTATACATTTTTAAAAAATTATTTATTTATTTATTTTATTTTCCGTTCGTACTCTTTATCTGTGTAAGTCTGTACTTTGTTGCTCATTGGTTTGCTGTACTACATTTTTTGGATTTTACACTTCCTTCACCGTTCAATGTTTCTTCGTTCTAGAACTTTTGTTCACCGAGTTTAACGAGCACATTTACCGATTAGCGATTAGATATTTTCGGTGGTATGTTCGGAATCGTTCCCGCGACCGTTCGGTTAGTGATCCCATATCTTTACTATTGAACTATCAGGTTCTATACTTTAGCAACAGAAATATAGTCTTCACCAATGAAAATTTATATTAACTTGATTATCGTGTTTACTCGCGTAATAGTCTCCCTCGCATATTAAACGCACTCCCTGTTTTGAAGCAGAAAAATCATCAAAATATTTTCAAACCATAAAATTCTTAATCATGTATTTGATCTTCATTTATGTGTATAAAAATATTACTAGAAACAGAAAAATGCCTCTATTTTGTGTGCAACTGACCAAAAGATTATTCAAAATACGGCAGGTAATCTGGAAACATTTGGTAAGTTAGTAATTTTATACTTGTCTGCCAGTGGTCCAAATTCGACCTTAGAGTACTGAATTTTTTAATTTGAGGGCAAATACAGTTTTTCTGTCAAAGAGTATGTCTCAAGATTCCATATACAGTGAATACTAAAGTGAAGGAATCTCCAGATGTTTTTTAAATACTAATTATTTTTGCTCTTACTTCATTAAAGTACATGAAAGTGTGAAAGAGTGAGAATTAAATGTAATAATTAAGCTTATTTTAAAATAATAGGTGGTGTTCTTCTCGACTGGCTATGCTCTCTGTTGTCGTGGCCTGTTTAGGAGTACATTAGTTGTATGGGTCTGGATACAAAACACCATAAACTGAAATGCAAATTAGTGGCATGATAGGTGGTCACTCAACTTAAACTATAGGCAACGAATTTTTTTAAAAGTTTTATTGGATTTTTAGATTTTTTGAAAATCTTCTTAAAAAATGCGCAATTTTTTATTCACACATCATGTAAGAACGACTAAAGCGAGCGAAAAGAAATTTGGTGACATAATTGGTAAACTATAGCCGTGAAAATTTGGATTAGTTTTTGAAAAAATTTATTTAAAATGTGTAAATATTTGTCTATCACATATAAACCTTTGAAGGGAATGAAAAAAATTTACCATAATCACATAGGTTGTCACTTAAACTATAGGTGTCAAAGTATTTTGATTTTTTTACAGATTTTAAAATTTTGCGAAAATAGAGAAATGTTTGTTCCATTCCTGAAAAATTGTAATGGAACAGAATGAAATTTGAGATTATTTTATGTGGCAAGTTTATCTGTTAACTATAGATGCCAAAATTGTTTCAAATATTTCAAATATTTTGAGATTTTGTAAAAATCGTGTAAATGTTTGTTCTCGTATCCCTCAAAAACAGCTTGAGAGTAGAATGAAATTTAGTAACATTATGATCAGTAACAACTAAAACAATAAATGCCTGATTTTATTTTATCTTGAGTTTGAATAAATTTTAAAACTTTGCAAAATTGTTTTTTTTTTTTTAAAGGAATCACTATAAGGCGTCCGGCGTCCGGAGTTAATATATTAGTTAGCTGTTTAATTTTTAAAAAAATTCTTGGATTTTTTAAATGTTTATTTGCCGTTTTAGGTTTTCTGAAACTTTTGAGTTTTCTGGAGGCATAATATTTAGATATCCGTAGTGAATCAAACAAAATTTAGTTATAGGAGAGGAATGACCTCTTGGCATTCAAAACTTTTCCACTAAAACAAAACGTAAGTTTGAATACAAATACCTTCTCTATTCAGGGCTTGATTATGACCAACAGGGGCCCCGGGCACTGATGAATTTGGGGGCCCCCATCTATGATTTTTGCCTTATTTTTTTAAATAAAATTTTGATATAAAAAAGAATATTTCGGAACAACATTTCAAAGAAGGGGCCCTGGGCAAAGTCTCGATTTGCCCTTGCGATAATAAGGCTCTGTCTCTATTGAGAATTTCACTCAGCACTTGTCATCTAATATGGAATCATTTAACAATAGACAGAAGTTAAATCGTTGCTTTCAATATTTTTTCCAATAACCTACTTCTATTCTTTGTACTCCTATAATGCTGACGATAAGTCAGGCTTTTTGGAAATCTGCATTACATACTAATCTAAGGTAACTTCATCTAATTATTTGATACAATTCAATTTAAGTAATTTCTAAAAAGAAATATGCTTTAAATAGAAACAGGTTGATAATGAATTTATCTTAATTTCAGCATTAAGCTAACTACTGAGAATCACAATATTTTTAGCACAATGTTTAAAATTTCAAATTTTTATACCTAGAACCTCTGGAGATTTAAAAAAAAGTTGCAAAAAAATGAAGATAAATTCCTAAATTCTTACTAGATAGCAACATTTGATAAAAGGTTCTATTATGTAAAGAATTAAAGCGTGACCTGTTTGGGATACCCTGTATATTAAAACTTATCTAAAGATAACCATCTCAATAGCTATTTTCTGCATTTACTAGAAATTGTATGCAATTATCATGAACTTGGCTAAAACACCAATAACTAACATAAGAGTCAATTACTGGTGAAATCTATTTTTCTTACCCAATAATTGATAAAAAATTTGTTTATTAAAATGATCTCTCCGTATTTACTTTATGTACTATTATCTATTACGAATGTAGGAAAAAACGACGGCACCCGGAAAAAAGGCCCCCCCTCAAACACACACACACATAATTCTAATTTTCATATAGGGGCATGGGGGGAGTACGTGCACTCACATGACAAATCAAATGTAGACTATAAAAGATTCTTTTGTAAATTGAAATGCTTTTATAAGAGAAAGGAGTAAAAACAATTGTGACCCCTCCCCCGGCAGAATTTTTTATGGGTTGGCCCCTGATTTTTTTAAATAGTGGACAGAAACTTACTTTGATTTGCTTTTAATGAGGCTCTTGAATTTGCAAAGTGGGGGAGGGGTCGTCAAGCACCCACCTGCCCCCTATATGGGCTCAGAGTAAGTGTGAAGATACTATTTAAAATGCTATTGTAAAATTCTGTTGTATTTTGATATCAATAGAAATAATTATAACAATACTAAAGTTCAAAAGAGGCTTTTTTTTAACTCCATTAATTTTCTATATTTATTTATTTATTTATTTATTTAGGGTTTTTTTGTGCGTGTGTGTGAGGAGAGTTATGCAAAAAACGGATAAGAAGTATAATGATGACTTATCTGGAAGCATTTAATATTTATTAAAAGAATTAAAATAAAATGCATCAGATATTTAAAAAGGCGCTTAAAGTGATACACATCGCTAAAAATAAAATAATTTTCAGATTTAATTTTACAGGTAAGCCAAAGTAATATTAGAAAAACCAAACAGATGGCTAAAAGATTAGTTTATTTTTAATTATTTTTTTTTTAAACTTATGTTACTGTGAAAGTGAATAAAGCATGAATGTGACACAATTTATATAAGGTGATTTAATCATTAAAAACTGGACGGTTTGTAGCTATATTTCTCATTAATTAATACATATTTAATCATGTCCTTCTGCTATGAGCCTTGATTTCCCTTTTTTATATGAAAATAATACTATTTAGTTTTATATATCGGTAAAAAAGTTATGTTTGTTCTCATTTTTATAAAAACTTTTCAAAAGGAAACAGACATACAGTGGAACTTCTTTTTGCATATCTACCCGACCCCTTATTGCGATCAAGATCGCGCCGAAACCCATTACAGGAAATTTATGACTCTTCTGACCTTCTGACAGACCTCTTGCGAAGAGCGTTTGACCATCGGTGGGCCTGACCAGGAAAGACAAGTCAATTATCTTTTAGATGGTCCCTCTTTTGAACCCCAACATCCCGGCTAAGATAAATCGTTTTTCTGTAAACTGGGGTACCACGGTAAATCTAGCTCATTTAGCTTACCGTTCTGCTTCGTGCTGGAATTTTGAGGTCACTCGTGGACGATCATTTTACCAACTCATCGACGGCTAGCTCAGGCTCCCCTTGCACGTTGCGCAGTTAAAAAATAGAGGATCTCTTGCAGGTGTCGCGGAATACTCTCCTGGATTCCTTGTCTGTTCTCGCCGAGAAACGAGAAGTAACGTCGTGGAACGAGGTGTTCGAGTCCATACTCCGCGAGGAGCACCAACTCGCTCTCCTCAGTGACTCAGCTCTCGTGGAAACGGTGACACAGGACTCCTCCTGGACATGCTGCTGCTGCTGCCCCCTTTCCCCTGTGGGATCAAAGACACGGCCAGCAGGATATTGGGGGCGTACTACCGGTGCAGTTCCGAGTACGAATGGAACTCCAGAAGTGGATCTCGTTTTAACCGACTCCGGAGAGCTCTTCTGTTTGTTTGTTTGTGGGATTACGGCTGATTAGCTACGCAGGGGCTCTAGGCCGATGGGTGGGGTGCCCTCCGGGGGGGTCTTTTTAAGGGGTCCTAACCGTCAACTCCGAGGGTAATAACCGTCAACTATCGGGGTTGACGTCCTAACCCGTATTTACACTAAGTTTCGGAGAAAGCCACGGAAAACTCCGAACCCGGGGCCCTCACACTTCGCCCGTCTACCATTTCCAGTGATATAACCACTGTGCCATGGTGAGGCCCTGTAAGTAGATTCCTTAATCTTAAATTTAACCCATTTATGCCTAGTGTTTCTTTTTTGGGACGGCATTTTCGCTATCAGTCGAAAACGTTATTTATTTTTCCTGGCCTTTATTCACGAGTACTGAAACTCAACTCCACAAAATATTTTAACCCTCTAATGCCCACTATAAGATATTCCCAAGTAAAAAATTATTTTTTCGTTGAAATGGTGATCTTTTTTTTAATCCAAATGACGTCAATGTAATAAAAAAAATTAGAAAAAAATACATGTGTTGTTTTATATGTTTTTTCAATGACAGTACTATGATTTTAAAACTCTTCGCAACATTAAAAAGGAAACTTTAAAAAAATTATTTTGTATTTAGTGAGAAAACATATATTTTATTATATATAAATGGCAATTATTTATTTTCTCTTCTCATTAAATATTATTAAAACAGTAAAAGCCAAATTACCTATGTTGCTTCTAAAGTATTTTTCATCCACTAATGCTGGCATCTGTGGACCCAAACTACTACTATTATTAATTAAAGGTTCAATTAATACTTTTAAAACTTCAAAATTACGTTTCGAAATATTTTTCCAATAAAAAGATAGCGTTTAAAGGATGGTAGCGTATATGTTACCATGGGCATTAGAGGATTAAAGTGACAAAGTAGGATGTTGACATTTCAATTTTTATGCAGAATGATTTTAAAAGAAATCATCCCTTGTTCAACAAGTTGGTATCAGAAATTTATCTATTATTGATGGTATTAGCAAAAATCGAAGAAAGTCGCCAAAATATCTGGGCACAGATTAACACGACATTAAAATTGGGTTAAAACTGGGATCACCAGAAGCGGCTCATTTTCACTTGTTCAGCTGATTTTCCCAACTGTTGGATTATTAAAAAGAAGTAATAATAGTTTTAGACATTCATTTTTTTTTTTTTTTGGGGTTTTCTTAAAGTTTCAAAAAGGGATGATAAGTTCTACATTTTAATTAGCTTAAACTATTTGTTCAAACACCCTTCCTTAAAGTCGTATCAGAATTGTATGCAAAGTGTAAAAATCGTCACATTAAGTGTGATTAAAAAGAAAAAAAAAAAAAGGTGGGATATGCATTAGATTAATTTTGCATGGCTGAGTGAAAAAAAAAAAAAATTCTGCTCTTTTTCCCTTTTAAGACAAAATAAATGCAGTTTTCAATTATTTTAAAACCAAAATAAGACATTTTTGTGTCAACACAATTAAATAGAAAAGTTCTTTTTTTCTTCCTCATAGAATATTTATTGATCTATTTGTCTTTTAAATACATTTTAAAATTTGGAGAAATTGTTGCATTGATATTTCATATTATTCTCGGGTATTTTCTTTTTACTGGGGAAAATGAATTATTCACATTTTTTAATTAAAAAAAATAATTGCAAAAGTTGTTGCTGCTATATTATGTTCAATGTCATATCTTCAATTTTATTTCAAGAGTGGTCTGTTTTATTTAACAAATACCTAACTTATGAGCTGGAAGTATGCAGCTAATCAGCTATACATTTGTTTGTTTGTTTGTGTAATATGTATTTCGGATTTGTGTGCTTGGTCCGAGGCCCGCCACTAAATCCACATCAGAAGGACAACACAAGAGAGGGTGCCCTCCGTAGGGATCTTTATAAGGGGTCATAACACGTATTTACGCTAGTTTCGGAGAAAACCACGGAAAATCCGAACGGTTAGGTCGACAGCCGCGCGATGGGACCCGAACACACCTTCACACTTCGGCCGTCTCCAATTTTCAGCGACATTAACACTGTGCCATGGTGAGGCAGGGGCGTTTGTTCCTGTTTTATTTATCATCAAAGTGTTGTAAACCCAAGAAAATTCTACAATTTTACTTGGGGAAAAAAATTTCGACATTTATAAAATTATTATTCATTTCTCGATTAAATAAGGAAACATTTTCTTTCTTTTAGTCTAACAATCTGAATGCTTATTTTGATACTAAGTTTGGGATAAAGAAATCCCTGATTGGAGATTCCGCTTTATCTCATGCTACATTTTTTTTTTTTTTTTTTTAATCGCACTTTCAAACATGGCGCAATAGTAAAATATGCATTTATTTTCTTAAAACAAAACAAATCTTTTAGGAATTATTCGTAAATAATTTTAGGGTCTAGTACATATAGTATGAGTTACCAGACATGGTTATGTTATTCTTGCAAATGTAATAAACAAACAATTCCCATTAAAATTTAATATTCTCTTCAGTTTTTACCCGTTTTAATTAAAAGAAAGTTTTAAAAAGGGATCCCCTAGATACATTTGTACCTAGAAAGGTACCACCTCTCTAAAAATACACTTTATGAGGGTATTTATCAGAAACGATCAGAAAATACAATTTTAAAATTTATAAAATTGCAAATAAAAAGTCTTTTTCGAGAAATTTAACGCTGCATATAATAAAATATTCTGGTTTCTGAATTTGAAGGATTGCCATTCTGATAAAAAGAAGCTTTTACGCAAAATAAACCGTTGCCAACACAGCTACAGTTGTTTAGAATAATTTCTCACCCAATTTATTAAAAAATAGAAATTTCTTTTTAATGGTCATGTCCATGTTCATATGGAATTGCCCTCATACATATGTGTAATTTTTATTGTATTTCTCATAAAAGTTTCTCGAATAAAAGTAAGATTAGACCTCAAAATCAGTCTTTTTATGTTACTTTATTTTTACATGAAAAGAATTGTCTAAAATTTAGATACGAGAATTGATTTGTCTTGACCCTAGACTTTTTGAAATTGCTTGAAATGCTTTCTTTTCTTTTTAATGATAACCTATTTTCCTTATTAAATGTCATCTATCTAAATTTGATTATTAAATATTTATTTATACATGAGTGATTATGTATTATTTTCTTCAGGATGAAAGTATGATTGTTTTGTGGTTGAAAATTAATAGTAAAAATTGTGTGGCATACTATGAAATTTTCAATGGTTAAATCCAAGCTTACACACTTTGCATTCTCATCCCTAATATTTGACTTTTCCTGAGTTTTAAAGAGTAAAAATTGAAAAAAAGAAAATAGTTATAGAATAATGAATATAAGGGATAAATGCTTATCTTTTAAAGATATCTAATACCCTTTGCTGTTTAAATGTGTTTTATCTCCTCCTCCACGAAGAGCTTTTCATTTAGAACTTAAATATTTAAGTGGATTTAAACCATTTTTAATATTTTCCCAATAAATACTTATTAAAGAAAGTACGTACGAATGTATTTTGTTCTTTTTTTTTTTTAATGTAAGAAATTACGTTGACCATATGATTGAAGTCAGATTATTGTAAATAAGTGATAATAATGTAAAATTATTTTCAAATAATGAGAGTCGATTTAATTTTTCTATGTTACTGTTTTAGATAATCTTTGCTTTAAAATCTCATCAAATTTATTTGTGGTTATAAATTTTTATTTAATACTAGTACTTTCAAGGGCATTTTGCGTGTTTTGCCTTTTTTAAGCACCAAACACCGCAATCAATTCCTACTTAATCTCTTAAAGAGGTGGATTTTAAAGTTCAAAAATCTGGAGTGACACCACTCGATTTTCCAAACACTTACGATTAAAATCATTTTCAAGCATTTAAATAAATTTTAATCCATGAACAATTCAAACATATATACCAAATTGAGGCGCAATCGAATACACCGTTTAAACGCTCGCGCACTTTCAAGAATTTCTCCCCATATGCCATAATGTAAAAGAAATCTTTGTCGTAGCCCTGTAGAAAAACTATAAGTCCTATACACACCAAAATCAATACCGGTCTTATGATGGTGGTTTATAATATAGATACCCAAAATAAACTTCAAGAAAGACAAAACTTCTGAATGATTTCCGAAAGGTACAAAAAAAAAGAGGTCAAAAGGTACCCCGTTTAGCCGGCCTTCAATTGCCGGATGTTGTGTGCGCGGAGGTGGTGCCGCCACACTACCCCCCCCCCCCTAAAGAGTCAGTCGGAGGCTGACGAACGATGTTCCAAGCGTTATGGAACGCTGCCATTCGTTGTGGACTTTGCGGGGTCGCTGCCACTCGTTGTGGACTTTTGTGAGGTCGCTGCCGCTCGTTGCGGACTTAATGAGGTCGCTGCCGCTTGTTGCGGACTTTGGAAGAGCCGAGCGAGAGATGGAAGAGGGCGGTGCTGGCGCCATCTGTCGCTATTGGCGAGATGGGAATGCGTGTTCGTTGTCCGGGTGATCAATGTAGGGAGAGCGTGTGGCGAGAGCTGGGTTTGAACCCAGGGACTTATGGGTGGTAGAATGAGGCTCAATCCGGCTCGGCCAAAAGGTACCCCGTTTAGCCGGCCTTCAATTGTCGGGTGTTGTGTGCGCGCAGGTGGTTCCGCCACAAAGGAATATGCGTCAGACTTGTTTATATTACGAATTATAGCAATTACCTTATTATAGTAAATAAAACCCTTGAGAGCGACCACCCCCTCCAAGCGGCCAAATATTCTTGGCACGGCGGGGTGGCCGCTCAGAGAGGTTTCATTGTATTTTAAATGTGGGGGGGGGGACACAACCACACACACTCCCCCGTGGGATCGGCCCTGCCTGCTCTTCGAAGAATGTCATCCAAACCCAAGCAGAGATTAAGTTTTGCCCTCTCCCACAAGAATTTTCTCTATCTCTGCCTAAAGGGCCACATTCATGTACCAACCGATCGTACGACAAATCGTGAAAGCTATTAGTGGTGGGGGGATTTTCGTCACTGGAGCAGTGGATATTTAGCCATAAATCTCAATTTGTGGCTAAAGTGGGAATGTTTTGGGTCAAGGGGTCAGATCGGATGTTTGACGATTTTGCGTTCGACCAGTCGGACACTTCAAAGGCACCCGCTCTAAAAGGTTGCTAGTTTAGCCAGATATAGCAATTCATCGACTTAGTGGCGATTTTTTTTTTTTAACGTGGCCTATTTTGTCAGTAGTTGTACAATAATTGATCAAATTAATTTTAAATCAAAGGCAAATCCGCTTGTAGGGCGGGGGAGGCACCCCCTCTGAAAAAATGTCTGGATTGCACTCTTATTAAATGTATGGACGCCCGTATTATTACTTTTGGTAAAAAGCGGGAACTTACCTTGGTCTTTCATTTCTGTAATTAATAGAGTTCGTTATGTTGTAAAAAATATTCACTACACCGACGACTTAACGAGAGGGTTCTTTGAGTCTCTACCCCACCTTTTATGGGTATCCACTATTAAATGTACCCACACAAATACATGCATACATATAATTTTAAAAAATGCTGGAATATAAATCTTAAGTTTTATTTCATATAAATGAGTAATTATTATAAATAGTTCACTGGATAAAATAAAAAAATAAAACATTAAATCTTTGTTTCTTGGGATGTCTTACAGAATCATTTACGATTCGGTGGCTAAAGGTGCAATTATATAATTATTTATTCTATTTATTTAAGAGTATACTATGCTTTTTCATCACTGTGTGGTTTTATTATCTTATTTTTTAAAGTTTATAAAATAATGTAACTTAAAAGCAGACTTTCAAATTATATGCAGCAAGCATTAAAATTTATTGCCTATACTAATGTTAATCGGTAAATGTAGAATAAAAAACTAATCGGAAAAAAATTGTACGTGAATATTCTTATAAATAAATAAATTGTAAGGACTGAAAGTTTCTCTTCAGGATTTTGTGTGCAATAAAATAAATTTTTCTATGCTGTTCACTGCTATTCATAAAATGTTAAGTTAAAATGATGCCATAATTTTACTTATGTATCTGTATATAATATGCATTTACAAAAGAAAAAAAAAAAAAAAAAAGCCTTTCCAATTACCGAACAGTTTGAGTAGAATGTTTGCGTTCTTAATTTTTTAATTTATCTTTATATGAAAGTGCACAGTTTTACAGCTCTCCAATTTGGAAGAAATAGAGATCCACACATGTCACAAATAATATTCAAGTTTTGGTGATCTACCTATTGAGGATCACCAAATCATTAGATCAAATAAAGAACTTACATAGTGACTTCAAATTTACTGGATCAGCGTGAAATGTATACAGTGTATTTTCCTCCCCCACCCCCAATTTAGCTTTCTTATTCTAGCAATTAATATTCGGTCAATATCCCTTTAGATTAAAAAAGTATGGTAAATTTAGATTAAGGAAGTCTTAGATTTTTAAGAAAGATAAAGCTAAAGTCAGTTTTGCAGATATATCCAAAATAAATTTTTGTTTGCTTTTGCCAGAAATCTTAGTTTGGCTGAAAGTCTTTCATGAGGAGAAATTGCTTTTCTCATCAGGGTGTTGCTCCTTTTAATAATGGGCGAAACAAGTTTCAAGAGCTCCATATATGTCTCCTCGTTCATTCGCAGATAATTGTGAAAATCTTCTGGCGAAAATCGTAAATTTTCTAATAATTTTATATGGGATAAATTCTCTCTTTCTTTTAGCCATTTTTTTTCTAGCCTTTTCGCTTTTTCTCGCTATTTTTTTCAGAAAGCACGATGCCAACTAACGCAATCGCTGTATCCATCGCCATTCCGTGCCAAGTCTGAACGCAAACTGTGAAATGTTTGATCGTGTGGGCAAATGATGAAGGCGTGGAAAGTCAGTTATTTATTGCTATCCCGGTCATAAAAAACTCCCACCCCGGTCATAAAAATCGCCCGTAACTAATTGTTTGACAGACGAATTGGTATGTGAATGGTGGCTTTAACTGGTTCTTATAAGTGCCGATCCTTTGTGCCTCGTTCCCAAGGTGATTACCAACGATCGTTGCAATGCCCCCTTTCCCCAACCTACCTTTTGTGGGCATCCTTTCGGAAAATAAACATAGGTTTCCCTTGTCCAGAGGTGACTTTTGAAGGAGGTTTCATTGTATATACTTAAAGGCAGAAATAATGTATAAAATATAGAAAAATATGTGTGGTTTTTATACACTTCTTATAAACTTCTGACTCCAGTTCTGAATCATGTGATTTTGGTATGTGTTTGAAAAAAAATCTGATGTGTCTAACACATGACTTCCTTGCACGTCCATTAGATCAAAAATATTTTCGACGCACTTCCTCTACATTTATTTGTTTGAAAGAGATAAAATATCAATAATAGTAAGGTTTAGCGATTTCTAGCCAAATATTTCGATATCGCCAAGCTGAGTTCAATTTGAAAGATTTCCTTCTGACACTTTATTTGGCGATATTTCACCAAAAGCCGACAAACTTGAGATAGTCAGCGAGATTTTGGGGATAGCCAAAGTAGTCATTGACCACAGACTTTCAATGAATTGAATGCATCTATACACCTCAATGTATTCAAAGTCATTTGGTTCACCATGTAAATAAATTCTCAGTCGATTGCTGTCAAAAAAGATATTGAAAACAGTTAGGTATTACAATAGTTCTAAATACAAAGTTAAAAAATCTACGGGTTAAAGTTTTAGAGTTATACAAAATAGGAAATAATTTTTGGCGCCAAATTTGGCGATATTTCGGCGAAACTCGTCAATGTCGACGACATTTGGCGAGATTTTAAGCATAAACCAAAAAATGACAGATTATCGCCAAATTTGGCGATATTTCGCCAAAACTCGCCAAGAACGATGACAAATGGCGATACTTTGGGCATGGACCAAATGACTGACTATCGCTAAATTTGGCGATATTTCGCCAAAACTCGCCAAGGTCGAGGACAGACGGAGAGATTTTTGGCATGTACCAAACAATGACTGTCTACAATTGTATTATAATGAAGATGTCCATAGACATTAAGGTACTGAAATTCTTTTCGGCGGTCCTGTAAATAAACTCTCCAGTAGATTGGAACATAAAATCGAGATGCACAACTAGATGTTACAACATTCTTATATATGAAATTTCATAATAGTTTTTGATATTTGAGAGTTAAATATGCACACACATACACCAAAAGTCGCCAAGCTTGGCGACTTTTGGCATAGTTCTTGAGGGAGGCACGTGACCGTGGTCGGACCATTACCTAACTTATGTGGTAGGACGGTATTGTGCTTGAAATGGATGAATGCCCCTAAAATTGCTATTGACCGTAATGTATTGGAAATCTTTTGAGTGTTCCTGTAGCAGAACTATAAATGATAAAGACACTTTTTTTAATGGAGAAATTCCTTTTCTAACTCTTTACAGCATATATAACTTCTGAGTCGTTTGAAATATCCCAATACCTCTAAAAAACGCTTTGATGAATTTCGGCCCATAGTGCGTAATGTATTTCGAATCTTTTGGGCGGTCCTGTAGATAAACTATTGAGTCGAATGGAACCGAAAGGGGAGGTGCACAACTAGATGTTACAACAATCCTAAATATAAAGTTTCAACATTCAACGCCTAACAGTTTTTGAGATATGCGAGTTTAATGAATTTCGGCCCATTGAGTGTAATGTATTTCGATTGTTTTGGGCAGTCCTGTAGATAAACTATCCAGTCGAATGGAACCAAAAGGGGAGGTGCACAACTAGATGTTACAACTATCCAAAATATGAAGTTTCGACATTCTACGCCTAATAGCTTTTGAGTTAGGCGAGTTTAATGAATTTCGGCCCATAGAGCGTAATGTATTTCGAATCTTTTGGGCGGTCCTGTACATAAACTATACATTCGATTGCCACCAAAAGGGGAGGTGCACAACTAGATCATAGAACAATCCTAAATATCAAATCTCAACATTCTACGACCAATAGTTTTTGAGATATGCGAGTTACATACATACGTACGTACGTACGTACATACGTACGTACGTACAGACGGCATGAAAAAACTGGCCACAGTAGACTCGCCACTGGTCAAAATGAGATGCAGACGCGTTAATATGATCGTGCATGCTAGCCTACGATGAGATGCATCGAAAAAAATTTTTTAATTAAATTTAGAGGTAGTCAAAATCGGTTTTTATGTCGAAATTTGGCCCCCAAAATTTTTCGGGATCACATTACTTCCTTATACTACGTACAAGGAAGTAAAAATAAAAATAAGTCGAGCACTCTACAAAATTTTTGTAATGTCTCATTACACGCTGTGCTACACCAGAGCCTGATTATCACACGGGCATGCGGGCAATAGCCCTGGGCCCCCGGAAAAATAAGGGCCCCCAAATCTCCCGATTTATTGTTATCATGATTTATTACATATTCATATACACTGCAATAATAATTTTTTGCAACTAAATTTCCTTTGTAATATCTATCGCATAATTTTTAACAATAAATGGACTTCGAGATTTATTTTCGGTTCTTCTAATTGAATGATGGTCTTTAAGACTCAATCAACAATAAACAAGAGGATCTATAAACAAGAAGTTAGGAGTTTTTGAAAACGTATGGTATGGCCATATGTATGCTTATCACAAAATATCCATTAGTTAACAACATTTTTTATTTCATGATGAATGAAATAAAATTTTGAACTTTTTGGTGTATCAAGAAAAGGCGCGAGAAACTTTGCTCCCGTGCCTCGTAATTCCCATTCCTTGAATTAGCGCTCTGCGCTAATAATACAAACGGACTAAAAAAATATTAAAATTGCTTTTAAATACATAGTCTTGTTCTAAATAAGTATAAATATACAGGTAATTTTTAATTCAATTTTAGTATTCTTTAAAACTGTTTTATTTTTATGTCGGGAAAATGCAACAGCAAACAAAAATAAGTTAAAATGCTTGTGATAGTATATGGGCCCCAAAATAACCTCTTGCCCCGGGGCCCCGTCCACCTATGATCAGGCTCCGTGCTACACACTGAAAAAAAAAAAAAAAGATAAACCAATACGCCTTACCGTGGCACAGTGGTTATGTGAATGGAGACGGTAGATGGCCGAAGAGGGAAGGTCCCGGGTTCGATTCCCATCGCGCGTCCATCGTCCTAACCATTCGGAGTTTTCCGTGGTTTTTTCCGAAACTTATCGTAAATACGCGTTAGGACCCCTTAGAAAGACCCCCCACGGAGGGACCCCCCCACCACCAACAACCTTGTGTTGTCCTTCTGACGATGATTTATAAGCGTGATTCCACCCGAGCACACAAATCCGATATGCATGTTCACAACAACAACAATAAACCTGTATCGGTTACGAAAAATTACAGGAGAAAAAAATATTAAAATGGAAAATTTTGCAGAATGAGTCACTCTTAATCACTCTGAAATTTCGCCGTTCAATTCCATATTTAAGATTATTTTTTTGTGTCTGTGTGTGCGTGTTGTGTTGTGGGATTAAGGCCAATGATCTGCACGTGGACTCTAGGCCTATGGGTGGGGTGCCCTCCGTGGGGGTGTTTTTAAGGGATCATAACCCGTATTTACGCTAAGTTTCGGAGAAAACCGAACGGTTAGGTCCACGGACGCGCGATGGGACCCGAACTCAGGACCTTCACACTTCGCTCGTCTATTCCAGTGACTTAACCATTGTGCCACGGTGAAGCCATTTTTTTTTCCCCCGGAAAGTTTCATTAAAGACATTTCGTTTTTACTTTTATTTAACTGTGCATAGCTTATAAAGATTCATTCTGTCCCTGACGCAATTAATTATTTTAATTTGCGTACCAGCACCATGAAGCAAATTTTATCCCTTCTTTATTGGATGATTTAAGTTCCTATATAGTTTTGAGTATAGGATACTTAAGTTTTTAAGGTGTCATAGGTGGATTAAGGCTTCAAAAAATCGATGTTTCAATTTTAATTTTATTGAAAACCTTAGTTATTTCTGAGCTTTTTGACACCAGTTTTATGTATTTATCATTTATTCGGACTAAAACCAGAGGTACAACAAAAAACGCTTTATGAAAGTTTTGTATTTGAACACAAGTAAGGTAACTTCAAGCTGCGTTTTCTCAAAACGTATTTTTTACAAACTATCCGTAAGATAACAAAATTTCTACGATTCATATCTTCAGGAAAATTTCCGTGGTTATAACTGGTATCAGTATGTATAGAATGAATTAATATTAAAAGTGAAAAGGTTTTGAAAACATTAACAAATATAAGAAAAAAAAAGCAAGATTTTTTTGAAATTTCAGTTTAAAAATTCTAAATTTAAAAATATTTCTTCAGCATTAATTCACTCTATAAAATATCTAGTTTACTTTATTTTGCAACAGAAGTTTTGTTTATATGTGCATTTTAATTGATTTATCTTTCGAAAAGTGACACGCACTATTGAAAAGAAAGAATATATATATATATATATATATATATATATATATATACAGAAAAAATTAAATTTTTCTTTTTTGCAACATCTATAAAAGGTGTTGGAAATTTGTCTGAAAGTTTATGATGTGTTATAATTCATCATTATACAAAAAAAATTTCATAATGCTGTAACTATTAATTTTGATCATACAATATAAAACAGCAAGGGTCTAAAATGCGTACATATTTGCTTCTCAATCCTCCTAAGACCCCCTTAAGTCTTTTCGATGTTTTAAATTGATGATCTATGGTATCTGGTAGAGTCACCATTGTTTGCACAATTTATCTTATAAAAATATAATTAAAATAATAAAAAAATCAAGAATACTGAGAGATATTATTGACTAAGTCAATATGCTGGAATATAAAAGTATTTTTATAGTGGGAAATTCGTATTAACAAAATAAGTGAACTTGGAATTTTATAGTACAAATGAATCCCTGAAATTCGATCCTTTGATGTTCCCATCGTTCTATTTTTCCCTTAGAGAGCCATTGAAAAGAGCATTAAGTTAGCATGTATTTATGGTCATATCTCTTACAGTTTTTAGGATATAAGCCTCAAATTTTTTCATCACCTCACCAATGAATGAGGCACATTTTACTAATTGGGATATTTCTTTCTTTCTTTCTTTCTTTTTTTTCTTTTTGAACTGGGTTCGAATAAAAATTTTAAAAGTGTAACTTTTTCTAAATGAACGAGAGGAATTTTTTTCTTGACAAAGTCTTATTTCTGACTATATTTTGAACTTTCTTTCAATTTCCATTCTTCAATTATCTCTACTCTAATTGATAAAGAACTAAACTTGCACTGGCGAATGTTCCCAAATTATCCTATAAATTGGGACTATTTATAGGATAATTTAAAAGTCTATTGAAGAATTACATTTCATCAATATAGACTTGAAAAAATTAGTAGATACTGTTAAAAGATTACTTGATTTTTTGAAATAGATGATGCATTTCTATCATTCGCTTAATGGGAAACTGGGCAAAAAATCTTAAAAATAGCAAATTTCACAAATTTTTACACAGCTGTCTTGATACACTCTCCCCCCTCCCCGCTTTCCCTTTAAACTTCATTCATATCTTTACTTAAATTTAAAAATAAATCTTTTATTAATTCTTTTCACTTATTATTTAAACTACTGATCACCATATTCCGTTTCTGAAACCAGTGTGAAAGTATAGTCAGCAATGACCGAATGTTCCCTATTGGGAACACAGCGAAATTTGTATACAACTTTTTTCCCCCCATTTAAATAACCAATATCCTTTTTCTAACGCATTAGAAGACATAGCAAAAAAAAAAAAGGGAATTTCAAATATGCCTGAATCGGAATTTCGACTGCTGAAGGTTAAAGTCCGTTCAGGGTCGGCCCAAGGTGGTGCGCTAATGTAGGCGATCGCCTAAGCCGCCGCGCTTAGAGAGGCCCCCAAGGCCATTTTTAGCACTCGGGTTCTATTTCTTTCAAGCACGGGATTTTGTGTACGCGGCGCGCCGTGGTCACTTTTCCGTTTGATCTTGATCCATATTTTCTGCAGAGTAATTTGATATTGCTTACAGTTACATGGACTATCCCTTCAGATGATTTTCAGGATTCACTTCGGTAGAACGGATAGACAGTGGTTTCCAAAACAGAAAGCCATCTGTAGTTATGATTTTTATAGAGGAAAACTTTATAAAAAGAATATGAAACACTTTACCTGTGCCTACACGAACCAGATCAATGGTGTTCAAATGGTCATTGCGTATATTCAAGATAAAGTGAAATTTGCAGTTACATACTCTATAGTCCTCGAATTTCTTATGCAGATAAATTAGACACTACATTCGAAACGTTACTGAAGGAGGATGATTGTAAGACTGTTTTAGTAGGAGATTTTAACATAGAATTAAATTGCGATCAAGGATCCGATTTCATAACTGAAATGGATACTTTAGATTTTCCAATACGCACTCATCCAAAACATTTCACCGCTAGGTACGAAACAACAATGGATGCAATTTTCAGCAACAAAATTATGCGAACAGGAGTCTATATGCGCACTTACAGATATCATTTTCCTTTATATAGCAGAAATGATTGAATAGATTAAAAAAAAAAAAAAAAAAAAAAAAAAAAAAAACTGAAATTCTTCCAGCCGAGTGCGTAAATAAAATCTGAAAGAATTTCAGATTTTTATTTTATCTTTTTCTTTATCTCCATTAATTTTTATTAATATATCGGCTGTTGCTGCGGGATTTTTGTATGATTACGGCCAATTATCTCCGCGAGGGATCTACACTAAGGGATGGGGTGCCCTCAGTGGGAGTCTTTTTAAGGCGTCCTAACCCGCATTTCCGCCAGCAAGTTGGACTATATCTTTTTTGTGGTCATGTAACATCCACAACCATTCGGGTTTTAGAACTTGGTTGTATTGCAAATGCACAATTTGTCGTCATACTCCTGTGGTGGTAAAGCAAGATTTAAGAATTTTAAAAAATATATGAATTTTTCAAATTTATTCAGTTATTTATTTATTTTTGCTATCACATAACCGAGCTTGGTGGATTGTTGCGATATATTCCGAAAAAAGCCGAGAAATAAAACTTATAAGTATTAGCAGTGCTAGTAGTAACTTACATAAGACATGATATAAAAGACATCCCGCTCTTGTGATTTGCCTGGGGCCCCGCACGCCCCTCGGGCCGGCCCTGGTCCGTTACAATCTTTTCGGGAGACCCTGTATATTATAACTAATTAAAGGTAATAAGGTAATTTAAAAAAATTTAAGGACCATGAACTAAATTCTGAAGTCCATTTTTATAATCGTTTATATATATCTTCTAATATATAAAATTCTCCTGTCACAGTGTTAGTCACCTAACTCCTCCGAAACCACTCGACCAATTTTAATGAAATTTTCTATGTATATTCGTTAGGTCATAGAATAGGTTTTTAACTATGTCTCATACCCCTAAGTCATAAGGGCGGTCCACCCCAAAATGTTTAGCCCCCGAGTGCTATTAATTTCAATCAGGATTTCTGTGTAGACTTAGCGTGTCGAATCACTTTTCAAATGTGTTTGCCAGATAATGTGGAGAGGTGGGGGGGGGAAGTTAATAAAATGTTGAAAGTCGCACAAGGTTTGCAATTTTTGATAATTGATCGCTAAATGTGGTGCCAAAACGCGACAATTTATTATAAATATATTTCGCGTATAGTTAGAAAACGCCTGGCGTATATTGTAAAAGAGTTTTATTAGGCGATTTTAATATAGATTTCTATTCCGAAGAAGTGCTCTGTGGAACAAGAAAGGAAAACACGGTACACTCATGGATTATGATGCCCATTCCAAACAGTATTTAAAATGTCTTTGCGGTATAGTTGGAATATGCCTACAGGAAGAACATGCCTGGTGGAAATTCTAAACAGTTTCAGGTGGCGATTTTAAGATAGATTTCGATTCCAAAGATGTGTTTTATGGTACAAGAAAGAGTTGATTCCTATTTTAGCGCCCCCACTCTCGCCAACCTAAAAAATTCCCGTACTTTGGCGAGCTTTGCAGTCATGGGTCTCTGGGAGTTATGCACAAGTTTCAACGGTACATACGTATTTTCCAGGCGGTCCGCCAAGACAAGCAATTTTTTCAGCAAGATAAATGCCGGGCACAAGAAATTGTTGATGGTTTGGAATACGATTGGTAATGTATTTAAAATCTACGAAAAAGTAGTTTGGCGGAAGAGACCGCCGAGTTAATACGTAAGTACCGTTTCAACGCGCCCAAAAGAACTAGATGACAACTAAAGTAAATAAACTAGCGATAAACACGCCAGTTAAGGAATTTGAAGACATTTAGTTATTAAAACTGCATTAATTGGTAATCCAAAATAAATAAAAATGTAACGGCATGCTGTACTTACATGTTGTTCCAAATCGCCATTTTAATTCTAAATTACAATTTCTACATAAATGCAAAAAATCGTCATGGTAACTGCATATGTTTAATCAACGCCTCCTTGGCGAGAGGCGAGGCGTTAAAGTAGGAAACAATATACAAAACGGTGAAGTATAGTTGTGATATACTTGGCGAAGATTGTAAAATAGTTTTAGAAGGCGATTTTAAGATAGATTTCGATTCCAAAGATGGGTTTTATAAAATAAGGAAGAAAAATACAGCACAGTCATGAATAATGATAACACTTTCCAACTTAATGGAATAAGGACGAAAAATAGGGACGTCGCATAAATTATGATAAGATTTTAATATACAGCACTATAGTGCGTATTTAAAATCTGAAAGTGTTTCAGATTTTCATCCTTTTTTTTTGGGGGGGGGGCAACATTTTTAATGGAATGACTATCAATAAGTCTCAAGGCCAAACTATGTCTGTTTGTGGATTAGATTTGAGCACGCCATGTTTTTCACACAGACAGTTATACGTGGCATGCTCTCGAGTGGGCAAACCATACAGTGGGCATCCAGTTTGTTTGTGTTATCTAAAGATGGGATAACAAAAAATATTGTATACTCTATTCCGTTAAGAGATTGATATTATATTTTAGTAAAATTATTGTAATTAGCGATATATATAAATTTAAAGAATAAATTACAATGAATTAAAAATATATGTTTGGTATTGTGTTATTTTTATATTCCAGCATCGTTCACAGCGCTCCATGCCTTTTCCACTCATATACCACATCCTCACACACTTACAATAAGTTAGTCATTTCTTTCTACTAAAATAATCCTAGGAATAATTTATATGGCAAAACAACGTTTGCCGGGTCAGCTAGTATATATATATATATATATATTAAAAAAAAATTCAGTTGTCTGTTAACTCAATACTTCAATTCTAATAAAAGACAGGTTTGTAGAAAATTTTCTAAACTTTATTTATCAGTCCTTGAATTGCATTGTTTTACATCTGAATTGTAATAATTAAATAGAAATTGCTATATATATATTTAATTTTCCAAAAACTTTAAAAAAATAGCTATGCATTTTCTGCAAATATTTTTCATTTCAAGAAAGTACTAATAAATTTTAATAAATCGTTTGTGGGAAAGCGGGGGCGGTGAAAACCATTGAGTTCCTATTTAAAATGTAGGGGGCGTAATTTGGACTGTTTTCCCAGGGGCGCAAGATGATAAGCGGCAAAGCGTACTTTCTATCCTACTTTTTATACACGCGTGTTCAGCAAGGAATTTAGTTGTGTATTTTGAACTACAAACGTACATTGTTTCAACGGAGAGAAAAATTTTACGAGCTTCAATAATGCATGTGAAATTTCTTTTGTTTAAAAGACATGAATTGTCTCTGTGTGCTCCAGTTAGAAAGCTAAACATCTATAAATTATGAGTTTTGAGTAGATGTACTTAATTACCGAGTACAAGAAATCAATAATCTATCGCAAAACATGACTCCTTTATCACCGATTAGAATAAATGTATTCAATTGCCTAGGCGTAACCTGTACTCGAATCCATTTTAAGACGTTCCGGTCCCCCCCCCCCAACCCGCACACACACATACAAAATGTTTAATAGTTAAATGTTTAAATTAACTATTTAATTAAAAACATATGCTTTGTCACTAATTCAGTTTATCAAAATGTAAAAAACTGCACTGAATGCTACTTCCAAAAATAGGCTAATTTTAATTGCATAAAAAATCAAGATTTTTCTTTTATAGGACTAATCTTTACACATTCCAATCAACAGGGAAGCTTGAACAGGAAAAGCAGGGAAAGGAATTTTCATGTTGGTGAAACGGCGGTTATACCATTGTCTGGTTCACGGGTCCATGAAAGAGGGGGAAAGCAAATGACAACATTCCCTCCCTCCACATGTTATCAGCAGCATGCGGTGATGGATGGTGGTTTTCCCATTGAGCCCAGGCCCAGCCCCTCTGCAAATTCGTCAAAGGCATTTTGACATCGTTGCGGGCGGTCACGTGATCTCGGTTCCCAACCACGTGGAAGTGAATACTGAGCGAGCTCCAGTAGATTTACCTCATTTAGCTTTCTGTTGTGTTTCTTGCTGTGGCATGAATTTTGAATTGACTCGTGGATGATCATTTTACAAACTAAATCATCAATGGCTTGCTTACACTCTCCTTGCAAGTTGCACGGTGAAAACATGGAGGATCTCATGCAGGAGTCGAAGAAAGCTCTGAGGGATTACTTGTCTGTTCTCGCCGAGAAACGAGAAGTAAAGTCGTGGGACGAAGTGTTCGAGTCCATACTTCGCGAGGAGCACCACTTAGCTCTCCTCGACAAAACTCTCTTTGACGCGGTAACAGGACGCCTCTTCGACATGCTGCTGCTACCCCCCGGCTGTCGGAGCAAACGCGTCGTCAGCAAGATACTCGAGGCGTACTTACGGTACCATGATAGATACCATTTTCCATTTGATAGAAAACCTACGTTTCACCGATTCAAAACTCTTCTGATGAACGGCACTTCGGCACCGGTAGACTTCTGGAGACGAAGTCATATCCGGAACAGAAATAGCACCGTGGAGGAACTTTTGGATGAAGCATGGCATAGAATACGGTGTGGTGAAGATCTCCGTATCATGAGAATTTTTGTGAGGTATGGCGTGGATGTACGCATGGAGTCACGGAAGTTTGGATTAATGCTCGTGTACGCTGTGTAAGTAGATTACTTATTTCTCCATTTACACAAAACTGGGATCGCGAGCTGCGGATCATTTTTACTAATTGGGCTGGTTTCTGAATATTTAGGATAGTTAAAATTAATAATAATAATTTTAGCCCCTCATTTTTGTACGATTTTCGTAAGTTTCATAAAGAAATTTAATATGTTCTATATTTTAATTAGCTTAAACTATTAGTTCAAACATCCTTCCTTACTAGAGTATCAGGATTCATACACCTCCTGAAACTCCTGGAAAACTCAAAATTTTGACTGATACTAAAAATTAAGGGCAATACAAAACACCTGGATTTTAACGGTTTTAAGAAAACTCTTGAAATCTTAGTAATTACTCCTGGGAATATTGCGTGTTTCAAGAATGAGAATCATCCGCGAAATTTCACGTTTTAGTTACTCTTCTTTAAAAAAGAAAGGAAAAGTTAGGGGATAATCATTGCCGATCACCGTTTGCATAGCTGCTAATTCAAGTTCAATCTTTTGCATCCTTTCGGTAAACGAACATTTTACTTCAAGTTTTCAGTCTTTTGACTGAATAGTCTTTTTTCAACATCATTGATGCATTTGAGATTTAGTGTTTAAATTAGTTTAATGAATTTAGTTATACTGACTACAGTGGTACAATGAATATTAGTTAGTTTAATAATGAATACATGTAAAAGAATAACAGGTAATGTGTTCAATACATAATAATTTATTTGTTCTGTATGATCCGCAACAAAGTTCAGTCTTTTTAGCTGTTTTGTGCTTTCTGCCTGAACTTCTCATGCAGTTACAAAGTACAGAAATGCCTATTTTGATTTATTTTTATAAATTTCTCGAATTTTAAATGCATCTTAAAGTTCGTATTGAAAGCTAAGAAATCATTATTTTAGGTGTCTGGTTTAAAAAGGATGTAGATTTCCATTAGAGTGGTTTGCATGGATGAGTGAAAAAAGAATCGGCTCTTTTTCTCTTTTAAACGAAAATACATGCAGTTTTTAATTATTTTTTTAAAGACATTTCTAATACAATTTAATAAAAAGTTTTACCCATGTCTGGTTGATTTGCTGACCTATGTGTCTTTTTTCCCCTAAAATTTTACAAATTTGAGAAACTGGCATTTATATTTCATGTTATTCTCATGTGCTTTTGTGCTGCAAAAAGTGAATAATATGCCTATTTTAAACAAAAAATATTCGTAAAAGTTGTGTTTCTATTTTATTTCCTGCCAGAATGCAGCTAATAAGTCTAGAGCATTTGTACATTTTTTTTTGCATCTTTATCTATCAAAGTGCTGTAAATCCAGGAAAATTCTAAAATTTTACCTGGAAAAAAATATTTCGATATTTATAAAATAATTATTAAGGAGACATTTGCCTTCTTCTATTCTAACCATTTGAATGCTTATTTGGATAACAAGTTTGGGATAAAGAAAACTCTGATGCATGATATATAATTTTTATTGTATTTTTGATAAAAGTTTCTAAATAAGATTCGACTCCAAAAACAGTCTTTTTATGTTACTTTATTATAACATCAAAATAATAGTCTGAAATTTTGATACGACATTTGATTTGCCTTGACCTTGGCTTTGTTGAAATTGCTTGAAATGTCTTCTCCTTTTTTTTTTTTTTTTTTTTTTTTTTTTAAAGTAAGAACCTACTTTTCTTCACTGAATGTCCTCGATCTAAATATTTAACCATACATGAGTGCATAGGTATTATTTTTCTTTTTTTTTGGGTGGGGGATGTTCTTTTGTGGTTAAAAAATAATAGTAAAAATTTTGTAACACGCTAGGAATTTTTTTAATGGTTGAATTCAAAGTCACACACTTCGTGCATTCTCCTCCCAGATATTGGATTTTTTCTGGTATTTAAAGTGATAGAGCTGAAAAAGAAAATATTTAAAGAATAGTGAATATAGTTGACAGATAAATGCCCCCACCCTCCTTTGCAGTATCACTTTTGTATCATAAAAAAAAAAATTAAAAAAAAAAATTCGATAGTATATATTTTATTACTATCGCGGTGCTTTAATTCGATAAAAATAAATATTTTCGAAATAAAGCACCTTTTTGTCCTATAAAAGAATTACCTAGACTCTTGTGCACCTACCAAGTTTTCGTGAAGTCTGTCTCTAAATTCAGCACGTGCTCCTCAAGCAATCAACTGTAAAAGTAGTCTGCATTCATGCTGAGTGTTCCAATTGGTTCAAGGAAGGTTTCGGTTTTTCTCTCACTCTTTTTAGCACTGGGGTGCTATTTCGAATACCAGAATTTTGTCTACGCGATCTTGTCGACAAGTTTTGTAGATATGAATTGTCACAGCGAAGATCTATTCAAGTGTGTTTGCGATATAACGTGGAGGGAGGGCATGGGGGGGGGGGCGTTAATAAAATATTGAGAGTCGCACAAGGTTTGCCACTTTCGGTAATTGATCGCTAAATTGTGTGCAAAAACGCCCCAATTTATTATAAATTATTTAGTGTAGCTAGAAAACACCTGGCGAATATTGTAAAATAGTTTTAGTAGGCGATTTTAATATAGATTTCAAGTCCGACTAAGTGTTTTATAGAAGAAAAATACGCTACACCAATAGATTATGATACACTTTCCAAGTGGTATTTATAAAAAGTGAAGCATAGTTTGACTAATCCTGCGATAAAAGTTAAACTGTTTTGGTAGGCGATTTAAATACATATTTCCATTCCGAAGAACTGTTTTTGGAACAATAAGGAAGGAAAACACGGTACACTCATGGATTATGATGCCCTTTCAACACAGTATTTAAAATGGTGAGTTGGGATATGCCTGGCGATGATTCTAAAACAGTTTCAGCAGGCGATTTTAACATAGATTTCGATTCCAAACATGCGTTTGCGTTTTATGGTACAAGAAAGAATTGATTCCTATTTTAACGCCCCCACTTTCGCCAACCTAAAAAATCGCCGCATTTTGGAGAGCTCTGCAGTCATGGGCCTCTAGGAGTTATGCACAAGTTTCAACTTTCCCAAAAGTACTAGATGAAAACTAAAGTGAACAAATTAGCGATAAACGCACCAGATAAGGAATTTGAATTCACTTAATTATATATAAACTACATTGATTGGCAACCCAAAATAAATAAAAATGTAACGGAATGCTGTACTTACATGTTGTTCCAAATCGCGATTTTAATTCTAAATTACGGTTGCACATAAATACAAAACATCGTCATGTTAACTGCATATGTTTAATCATCGCCACCTTGGGGAGAGTCGTAGCGTTAAACTAGGAATATACCCAAAAAGACAAACACATCACACGCATGGATTACGATGCACATTCTGAACAATATTTAAAACTTTGAAGTATAGTTGGAATATACTTGACGAAGATTGTACAATATAGTTTTAGAAAGCGATTTTAAAATCAATTCCGAAAATGGGTTTTATGAAACAAGGAAGGAAAATACGGCACACTCATGAATAATGATGCGCTTTCCAACTTAAGAGAGAAAAATAGGGACGACGCATAAATTATGATACCCTTTTAATATATAGCACGATAGTGCGTATTTCAAATCTTAAAGTGACTCAGATTTTCTTCCTTTTTTTCAAAATGGCAGCTGTCTATTATCTGTCATGATGAATTCAACAAACAAATACAAGCTGTACATAACATGTCTAAGAATTTACAACTTTTTCCAACCCTTGATTATAAATGCCTTCCAATCATGGAGCAGATTGGCAACGTTTTAAAGATATTGTTAGAAAAAATTTGAAAGGATATACAAAAACTGCAACTAAAAAAGATAAATTAAGAAAAATTGAACTCAGATTTTGTATTGGGGTCCCAAAATCACGGCGTTTTTTTTACATGTCTTTTTATTTATTTACTTTATTGCTTTTCATCTAGTGAACATTTATACAAGCCGTCATTTCCTGCTTTAACGCTCTACGAGACTCTGATCCAGAACAACGGTCGTATGAGCAGCCGAAACCAGAGGGGCCTCGTCCGCGTACCCCACATCCTGTTGTCCCTGTATGCGGTGGGTCAGTCGGCCGAAAGGAAGAGGGAGGCACTCGTCCGCTGTCTGGAGGCGTACTGGAATTCGATTCCTGACCCCCTGGTGTCGGAGGAAGAAGTACGAGAGTTTTTGCTCCTGTGGATGGACGGCGACAGCAGGACGGACGCGGTCGACCAGATAGTCGATAAATTTGTCCGCCTGTTCGGCCGCCGAGCGTACGAGCCGAGGCGCCTGTCGCACCTGTGCCGCTGCACGGTGAGGCGCACCATCGTGCTGAATGCTGCCGTCACCTTGCCTGCAGCAGTCGAGCTCCTGCACCTTCCCAGACGCCTCAAACGCTTCATCTTGTGTAATCCGAATATTTTGTCTCAGCATGAGTGAGTGTAGCTGGAAAATTTAATAAATGTTTTTTTTTCTTTTACAGCGTTTAGTTTCTTTATTTTTTTACTGATGTATTGCTTGTTGTGGACTCTTGGTGTCAGTGGCGCGTACCTAGGTACAACAGCTCCCATGGCAGGTAGCAGAACTGCGCTCATTCACTTGGTCAGAACGATGCATACCACTTCGTTCGTATGGTCACTCCTTGAAATTTCTATTGAGTGAATCTTTATACTGTTTCTGCCTTCAGAATTCATTGAAGTCATGTATGAATGAATTCCGAACTATTGACTTGACTATTATTTCATTATTTCTATTATTCTTGACTATTACTTCAGTACAGTTATATTTGACTATATATATCAGTATAGTTATATTTGACTATATATATTAGTATAGTTATATTTGACTATATTTCATCATTAAATATAGTGAAATCTCTTTACTATATCACTCTCGGGGACACTTAAAAATGACTTACTAATCCGTATAAATCCTTTGGCAAAATTTATATTAAATGCAAAACGAAATTTGAAATGTGTTTTATAAAAAAATGTGACTATAATTTACTTACATGATCATTTATATGAATGAGTAGAATAAGAATTTAAATTAATGAAACACACGACAGCTTAAGGAAAGTATAAGTAAAGATGGTACATAATATTTATAATTTGTGTACAATTTTTCATGTTTGATCTGCCATCGTATGCAGGCCTTGATTATGACAGCATGAGGCCCCGGTACTTCACACATTTCGGGGGCGAAAATGACCAATCATGTTATTTTTATGTAAACAGTTTGTTTACGTACCACACATGATTGGTCATTTAAAAAATGCAGTTTTCACTACATAATGTTCGTGCAGGAATTTTTTTGCTATTTTTAATGACCATGCCAGACTTTTTTGAATTTTTATGATTTTGTAACTATAATATGTGCACATTTTTCTTCGAGCCTAAGTCATAATTTTTAAATATTATGCTGTATTTTTCAAAGTTCTAATATATTAAGTTAGTGAGCTTTTTGAGAATGTCATAAGTGATTGTTATATATGAACAATTTTCGAAATAAGAACTGCAATAAGAACAATTCATCGAAATAAGAACTGCATTAGAAAACTGTGACACATCTTTCAGAAACGTTGCTCTTTTTTTTTCTTTTTTCCTCTTTCATGTCGACATGAGCTGATTTTTTTTCTATTTTGATGGCTGAATATTTTGTGTTTTGGTGGCTGGACTTTTGTATTGGTGGCTAAATTTTTTGTGGTCTTTCGGGAGATATAAGTGATGCAGTTAATCACATATTTATAATTTTTTTCATGCAGTTATTCACACATTCATAATTACTTTTGATGTTCCTTTACCTATTGTAAATTTAATACTCTTTCCCATTTTTAATTCTCCAATCTATCCATAATGATATTTAACGGTTCCTTAAATTACTTTGGTTTTAGCCTTTGCAATACATTTTGTTGGCGCCTTTAGTCTGAGAATTCATTGAAGGCTGAGAATTCATTTTATTCGTATTGATCCCCCTGTGGCGTGTGACATATAAATATTGGCATATACGTATAAAGCCCAACGTTTCTTTTCATTTTTACAATCTGAAGATTTATTTGGCGAAAGTCCCTTTTAGCGAGCAGCTCTATCGCCAGGTTGGCTTTCGGTTCTCAGACCTTTTTAACACTCTCTTATCACTTTGGTCTCTGCCCAATAAGATCGCGTTTCATGTCGCTATTTTGCCAGCCATCGCACTAACTGAATGTAATTTTTCGTTATTGATAAAGTCAATAAAGCATTGTCGTGGAAATGTCTATCAGCATGGAGTTCCTGGGTATTACTTTCTTCCACACAATACCACAGAATAAAATAAAAATACGACTTTCTGGAGTGTGAAATAATTCCCATCGGAATCTACATACGAAATACACGAAAATACAGCGATAATTTAACAAAATTTATTTAAATCACATTTTGTCGATTCAAGTTGGAAAAACGAAGCTAGTTAGAAAAACCAGTTAGAAGAACACAGTCCTGTTAGAAAAAGTTTGTATCAACCTTTACAACGAATCATATGCCTTTTACATACGAAAGAATTGCCTTTAAAACACCTTTTTCGTATTTAGATGGGGCAACTACTGGGCCTAGTTCCTATTCTGGTACTATTGGACGATTACTAGAAAAATGTGAGGAAAATCCTATTGTGCGGTATGAAAAGATAGAAAGTGGTTTGGAGGATTTTAAGGCCGATATCATTAAAGACTTAAGTTCTGACCAACGTTACTCGAACGATATTGCATCAGCTGTAATTTGTGGCGAGTGTACTCCCGATCTAGCACACAGAGCTCCAGGAAAAATGTCGCACCCTCGACGGCCAACGAAACCCAACAGGATAAGGCTGTATGTTTCCACGAGTAAACCATCTGAAAGCCCTAATTATCTTCCCACGTTTGTTGTCAGAGTTTTCGCGCCTGTTTGGTGTCAGATTAAAACTATTTCCTCATGCAAAGATGTGTCTAGAAATTTTTGAAAATTGGTTTCCAATTCTTGGTACCTTACAATTCAGCTGAAGAAAGTAGTTCACCCTGTCACTGAGTGGAACGGTTTCTTTGGGCATCTTGAGAATCTTCTATTGTCGATGCTCTCGGATTCTGAAAAACCCTTTCGTGAACTTGCTTGCATTCTCTAACGCAAGACAAGCAATTAGTTCTGAAAAGCTCCTTCGTATTTATGAAATCACTAAAGTTAAGCTTAATGCCAAATCATACACTGACCTCATAGATTGGCAAAAAAAATATTTTCAACCTCCTATCCTTAGAGAAGTCAAGAATGAATATTTGCTTTCGAGGGAGGAAACAAAAGGAAGTACAAAAGCACCCTTTCTAAGACTGCTTTGTCACACCCAGGCTGTAGAACATTCAGTGAAGGCACTAACAGGGGTTTCTACGCAGGTATGTGATAAGAAGTCCAGAGAAGATCTCTAAATTAAAAATTGAGTCAAGAAAACTGATGCCCGAATTCGACAGAAAACGTGATTTTAAGATGTCTTTTGATTAGTTTTATGTGGCTCATATTTTTAATAAATTAGTATTATTTTTTCATCCTGATTTGTTTTATTCACAATAATAAATAGTTTAATGGAATTTATAAACAGTACGGTCGTTCAAGTTTTATCTGTATTGTAGTAAAAATGCAAATTTTCTAAATAAATTCGCGGATAGAAGGAAAATATTGATTTAAAAAAAATGCTTTTTAAAAATTGCCTAAGCTTTGGTTACACTTTAATCACTAGTATAAATGAAAATTTAACAAAAAGTTTTTTCCATGTAAGAGTGCTCCACCCTACTGGGCAATTCCTTATGAGCTTGGACATGACATTTTTTTTTTAAATAAAATTGTGCGAGAAATTATTCTGAATTGTTGTAGATGTGTTGACAACTGTTTATTTTGTGTAAAAGTTTCTTATTGTCAAAATGACAGTACTTCAAAATCAGACATCAGAAGATTTTGGTTGTAGTTTCTAGCATCAGTTACCCAGTCGTGTAGCATGAGTTACCACATACTAAGTATATGTTAATTCAATAATAATTTTTTTTAAATATCCTATTGAGAAAACTGATTGATGTTTTGTGATAAGAAAGGTACATACAAACTACTCACAGATTATAGCATTTAAGAAGTAGAGTTTCAGCAGAAATACAACTTTAACGTTTCCGCCCATAATTCACTGGTTTTTTTTTGAGTTACCAAGCAATTTTAATTACTACCCAGCAAACACACTACTGCCCGCAAAATGACGGCAAGGTACCCGCCGTGCTGGCAAAGTGCCGTATGCCGGGAGCACAGTACATTACCGCACGTCACTGGAATACCAATGTCTGAAAAATGCATATGCGCCAGTACATTGCCAGTAATGGCGAAATGCCTGTCGCGCCCATGTGTCTAAAACATGCACTGCATAGTTCGGCGTGGTACTGTTTAAAATGTACCGGGCCAGCACTTTTTAGAGGTAATGGGCCAGTAAATATTTCGTAGTGTTAGCGTAAAATTTCGTTATTTCATTTAAGTAAATGGGACGCATATCAGATGTCGGCCCGAGGCCGCACGTTGGCTTAATCAAACTCTGATAGGCGTTCATATTATTATTATTATTAGTAGTAGTAGTAGTATTGGATGTGGGGGTGGTGAATTAGTTCATATTGGACTTTCATATTTTAGTACTAAAACTAAAATAATACAAACAAGTTCAATATGGTATAAAAATATTCACTACACCTACAGTGAACCCCCTACCCGCACCCGCTATATTAGGCGCCTATGTACAGAATTATAAATTTTATTCGTAAAATCTGTATACTTTATATTAATTTTTTTATAGTTTTGTTAAATCTTTCCAGAAAACAAAATTGATGACTTTTTCCTATGCAGGGACGTATCCAGGGTGGGTGTCCTGGGGGCTTGCCACGCCCCCCTCCCCCGAAATTTTGAATTTTTGTTTATTGGATATCAAGTAAATTTCATGCAATTTTGTGAGAAATTTTAGCGGTTTTAGCTTTCGGGCACCCCCCCCCCCCGAAATTTTTTCTCTCGAAGTCCCTGTTTCTATGTTAAGCCCCTTTTAAAATCTACCAGAATAGAAGTGCAAAAATATAAGAAGGGAGAGCATTATACAAAGGCCAGGAATGGATTAATTTGCATTTGGGAGCTCAGCTCCCTGTACTTCTTTTCTTTCAGAGAATTTTAGATTAAATTAAAATTTAGATTGTACTTTAGACAAACGCTATTTAGATTGTTCTTCATCCTGATTTTCTTACGAAACTACAGGTAGGTGCAAAAAAAAAATAAATAAATAATAAATGAAAGAAGGAGACAGACCTCTTTCCCAGCGTAAAAACTGCTAGTCTAAGATTTGGCATATTGCAGGTTGCAATATTCGAATTGTTTTCGCAGATCTGGCTATATTTATTGAGATTATTTGTTCGTCGTTTTCAGTTCGAGATGTTATGAAAATTGGCGAGTTTCATTAAAACGGAAGTGGCGAATTTGGTTCATAGTTCATAAATTGTAGCAACCCATTCTTAAACGCGCGCTTCATATTCCGTATGGCGTATACGTTAAACAATGCACGGATTCTATTTGTTATTTGATAAATTACGCATGAAGTACACTTTTTAGGATACAAATTTTTTCAGATTCCTCATTGTTGTATATAGCTTTCGAAAAGGTTAAATTGGTATTTTTAAATAGTTTCAGACGAGCTAGTAGGATGTCATCATTTGGAACAGTTATTTATATAAAACAACACTTTCAATGATGATATCTTGTTGGTTCATAATACATTTCGAAGCCCTTGGATTTTATGTTAAAGAGTTGGGAAAATAACAGGTAAATTTTAAGTTTCACAGTTTTTAATATATATACTCTCATAGTATGTTTTAGTGTATAAAAGTGTTTTCCTCCGTAAAATTTAAGTCATGTAGTATACAGCAGGTAGATATAGGAATTTCTTTTCAGAATAGCTAACAAAAAATCTTTTGATGTAAAGAAAATTTATAATAACAAAATGTTACCCTAATGTTATGTGTAACAATAGTGCAACTTTATTTATTATTACTTCCTGTAAGATTTTGATTTATATCTGTATATATATATAAACTCGGCTATTCGAGCCTTGTCAGGAGGGACCCTTGAACCCCCTAATTTTTTAATTTCATTATTGCCATATTAAAACGATATTAATCGAGTATGTCATTTTATCTTATCTTTCGTGTATTTCGCCTGGTCACCCTATGTTGAAATTTTTATGATTGTAACCAGGGACGTACCCAGAAAAAAATTTCGGGGAGGGCCCAAATGGTGAAAAAGGTAGGATTTTCCACGAAAAGACTTCATCATTATTACATTGTTTGCAAAAACTGAAATTTCGGGGAGAGTCCGGACCACCCCCCTGGGTACTGCCTTGATTGTAACCTATTTATAGAAAAATACATGGGATGCCTATTCACAGCTTACGGAATATTGTAACAATAGATTAAAGCTTTTATGAAGTAATAGTATTTAAATATATGTAAAATTATGTCGCTATTTGGGGGGGCACATTTTTCGGACAACTTTCAATAAAGGGGGGGGGTGAGAGTTAAAATGACATAGTCATTAATATATATATATATTATATATATATATATTAACCGTAAAGTACTATAGCTCATTTATAAAATCTCTGACTCTGAAATATTGAAATTAAACTGTTTATAAATGATTTTATGTTGGTTCTGAAATGTGTTACCGCCTCTCTCATAAAAAAATCTTAAGCGAGTGCAAATTTGTAAGAAAATTGCAGTTTATGAAAACTGTACACAATTATGATCACTAACTATAGGCGCACATAATTTGCAAACGATTGACCAACGGATTTTGCTGTTTTTATCTTTCATTTATGTTGTTTTTTATCTTTTAAAATGTTACCCTTAAGGAATGTTTTTCTTTTGCGGGGTGGGGTGGGGGTTGATGAATAAGCCCCCTACCCTAAATCCGCCACTGGCTCGTATTTTAATTATGAAAGCATTACTGTAAATAGGCATTAATCCGGTACCGTGCCATTATATTGCAGTCACTATTAAGATACCAGGCGAGTGCCTTTATTTTTAATAATAACCGGCACCCGGCCGTTTCATTTTGGGCATTATAAACTTAATGGGCCTTTGTCTTTATTGTGAGTAACGGCCGGCACATGCAGTATGCCAGTAGAGTGCCGTTGCCTTCCCAGGCTTCTGGCAAGGTACTTCTCGGGCGACCACTTTTGGTACTATTCAGTTACTTTTTGCAGTGCCGGGCCGGTGCTGGACGTAAAGGCAGAAAGGCATTGGAAAGGTACTCCGCCAGCAGGTGTGTGTTTGCTGGGTATTTAAAAAAATTAATCAGTTAAGATTTTTAATGATTTATTGAAGAAAAGAAACAATAAAAAAGAAAGAAAACAATTTATAACCATCATGAATTTTGTTGAAAGAAAATAAGTGCATTTTTATTACTACACCATATTTGAAAGTGTAATTTAAAAAATAACGTAACATGAGTTACCGTGCAATCACCCTACTTATCATGGGCGTTTATAAGAAGTGAGGCAAGTTTCCCTCCTAATGAGGCTTGGTATTTTGTCTTATAATGTGAACAAAATTGCTTCACTAAGTAAAATCAGAACTCTAATGTGTATCAACTCAAATTATGTGTGTGAACTCAATGTGTATCAACTCAAATTATGTGTGTGAACTCAAATAATGTAACTCGAATGTTATAAGTGAAAAATTTCCCCCCCTCCCCTCTAGAAAATTATCCTTCCCCCTTAAAAAAAAATTCTGTGGGCGCTCATGCTACTTAGTCTTCAGAGCAAGGCAGACTTTTAAATATATTAATCCTGTTATGATGGTCAGCTTTTCAACTTGGAAGCTAAATTCAAAAGCGCTTCGATCGAAAAACTTTTTTTAAAAGTTAATTAATGATGAAACAAAAGAAAAAAGCATGCGAGGATGCTTGTTGCCACGGATTTCAGAGAAATAAAAATGCTACTCTCAGATCAAAGGCAGAGAGGCGTTAAAATAATAAGGAGAGGCGTTCGGGCCGTAATAGTAAACCCAAGAAATAATCTCCTTACCAAAGCGGATTTGTTACCAAAAGCCTGCGATGAGATTATGCGGAGAGGGAAGTGGTAGTCTTGTATTGATGTCTCTCCTTTTCTTTTTACTCGAATAACGAAAAGAAATAGTAACTGTTGATATTCGAGATTGCTTTTTTTATTTCTGTCTGTCGCTGGTACTGACATTTCATTTTAGGGGGGGGGGGTACTGTACTGTTAGATAAGAAAAATTGGTTAATTCCTACATTAACCCCCCCACACACACACACACACACACACACACTCGCCAACCTAAAATATTTCTGCAATTTGGCGGACTTTGCAGTCGTGTGTCTCTAGGCGTTATGAATAAGGTGTGAATATATTAACGATAAACGTGCCAGTTAAAGAATTTGAGTGCTCATAATTATTAAAACCAGATTATTTATTTGGGATGCCAGTTAAACAAATAAATAAACCAGTGCTGCACTTATTGTTATTCCAAACCGCCATCTTTAAATTATGGTTGTCACATAAATAAAAAAAATCGTCATGGTAACTGTATTATGTATAGTAATGCCCCCCCCCCTTGGCGGGAGGAGGTGGGGGTAAAGTAGGAATCAACCGAAAAATATTATATTTTGGAGAAAAATATCCGAAACTCTTTCTTATTCTATATATGCACTAAAAAAGCTATATTAAAAGCGTATCATAATCCATGCGTCTCATTCTTTTTCTTTCTGAGTCTGTTAAGTTGGAAAGTGTATCATTAATCATGAAAGAGCGCATTTTTCCTCCTTATTCCATATCCTTTGCAATCTTAATCTATATTAATCCATTTATGCCTAGTGTCTTTTTTTGGGGGGGGGGCGGCATTATCGCTATCAGTCCAAAACGTTTTTTATTTTTCCTAGCCTTATTCACTAGTACTAAGCCCCAACTCCACAAAATATTTTAACATGACCCAGTAGGATGTCGACATTTGAATTTTTATACATAATGATTTTTAAAGAAATCATCCCTTGTCCAAGAAGTTGACATCAGAAATTTATCTATTATTGCTGGTATTAGCAAAAATAGAAAGTCTCAAAAATATCTGAGCACAAATGGGTTAAAATCGCCTACTGAGATTGTTTCACTCGGCCACGGTGGGGGTCTACAAAATCACTATTAAGGCTTCTTTGTTTACTGAAAGTTATTCACCTATAGTTACAGGTCATGATTAGGAAAAGAGAAAGATATCAAAATTAAAAAATGAAAAGTGCATTATATTTTGCTTTTTTTAAATGCTATTCATATTGCGTTGTGAAATTATACACGCTTAAATCTATTGATTAAAACTAACACTCCTTTATTGATTAAATTTCTTATCGGCTGATTTAAATCCTTTTACGCTAAAAAGTACTCATTAAAGACAATTTGTTATCTCCTCAATTCGCCTCAATCCTTCCGATTCGCTAGATCCTACTTAGCTCAATTTTCAGAAAAATATTGTCTATTTGAGTATTCTGTCTTTCTCCCTCACGACCCATATCCTATTACTATCACGTCACCCACGCTGTTCAACGGCTAACGGTTCATAGTCGGGCATAGTTGTATGTGTATTCGCTGTTGATAATTTTATGATATATCCGAATACCAAATGCATCTTTTTCATATTCAGAGATGTGAAATAAATTCAGCCTAGATATGGAGGAGATGCTTTAGGTAAAGATTTCGCTTTAATGACATAGTTTCTTACGATTGGATTATAAAAAGCTATTGTAAAACAAATGAAGTTATGATATCTCCACCCAAAGTGAGTAAGTAGTATTTTATCTTTTTCATGTCAATAAATTGGATCGCTGCTTTCATTAAATCTCACAGCTGGTTTAACCATGATTGCATTTCTGTATTCTGACTGTACTGTGAATTCGTTTTATAACTAGAGACAATAGTGAAATTATATTCTATTTATTAAAAAAATACTTTTTTATAGTGTATTAAGATATATGTAATGCATTTGCCTTGATTTAAAATTTATTTTCTCGGGCTTATAATCATAGATTATAGCTCTGATAATAAAAAATGAAGAAAACGAACAATTCAATATATTAATCAAAAACAGAAAATTTTAATAAAACACCCTTTTTCTAGCTTAAAATAATAATCTTAATTGAGTACAGATATGTTAATTAAAAAAGGGCTGATTTTGCAAAAACGCTCATTCTATAGCTTAAATAATAATCATAATTGAGTACAGTTATATTAATCAAAAACGGACAGACACTCCTCATTTTTGATTATTATTTAGCCTAAATGGAGCTGTTGTAGAAGGCTCAAAAATTGATAATTTTTCGCTCCATTGATTTTTGTCGATTAATGGAGCAAATTTTACTCAATCGGGAGAATGGCTGTTTGAAGTGAAAAATTGAGTAAAAATATACTCCGTTTGATTATTATTTTACTCAATAGATTTAAGCGTGTAGTAAATGATAATATGCAGATTATTATCGGGATTTCTATAATTTTTCAATATTAGTATGGACAAAGCGTGTACGATTTTGTATTCTAACCTTGAATTATTTTTTGCCTTTCTTTTACGTGCCATACATTTGGAATTGGTAATATATGTTTGTGACAGATTTATAAGCATTCTTTTTATATTCATATTTTTAAAACTAAAGATTGTTGTTACCTCTAAATAGTTTTGTTTCCATTTCTAGACTTTTTGAATTGTTTTTACAGGAATTTGCAATTCAATTAAAAAAATAATTGTTCTTTAAATATTTGCACTCGTTGCGCAGTAACAAACCACGCCAGGAAGATTTTTTGTTAGTAGAATACACTTTTAAATAACAAACATACATCTCGAATGGATTTTTAAAGAGAAAAAAAATGAAGTACAGATATTTCATTGCGAAAATGGCCGAGGCGCATGCTATTCAAACGAAATATTTCAAATTACTTTAATCTTTCGGATACACACTGTATACAATATTTGCGAATGGAAAATTGTATCAATAATACCTTGTTTTTGGCTTTTACCGGAAGGTGTTGGTAACTTCTTGGTTTTACCGCAAATTTTTGGTAAAAGGTGAAATAGAAATTATTAAAAAGCACACTTCGGAGTTTTACCAAGCCACTTTTGTGAAAGTTTTTAATAAACACTCAAAAAACTGGTGTTAAAAGATGATATTTAAAAAATATTGTAGAATAACACACATAATAAGGCACGTATCTGTCAGTAAGAAAGTTTCGGAAGAAAAAAAATTCCAGTCTTCATCAGCTGTCATCGCACAGTCAGCCGATGAAGTCTGAAGATTTTTTTCGGCCGAAACGATCGTACTGACAGAGTTTTATTTATACCTCTTTGGTAAATGCTAGGTTTTACCGGTAAAACCCAGGATTTACCAGACTTCGGGGTTTTACCGTAACATATGTACGAGAAATTTGCATTATGTCGCTGTCGTTCTCTCATTACAAGTGTATCTAAGTTAACCCCTTAACCCTCGTATTATTTTCAAGAAAACGGTCATAAAAGTGCTTATTTCTTTTATTCCAGAAAATTGTATAAAACAAGTGCATATATAGTATATTTATTCATTTTAAGGTTTTGGACATTTTAAGCAAGAAAAAAAATAATTTTTATGAAAAGCCAACATTCAGGGTCATTGTGACTGAATGTGTGTTTTGTAGTAAGCAGGAAATCATTAAAAATATATGTTTTAAACACTAGAAAGTTTTATTAAACTTACTACGTAAAATAAGTAAACATTTCTAAAATTTTCTTTGAACATAAATTTAAAAAAAAAAAAAAAAGTAAGCTAAGATTGCATAATGCATATCACAAATACACGTGTGTTTGAGTACTGCTACCATGTATTTAAAAATAAACTATCTCCGAATTAAGTTAAAAATACTCTGGTATTGTCATCTGTTGTGTAAAATTATATATTACAAAAAAATCCGTGCATCAGAACTGGAACGCTCTTATCTTTCTGGCGCATTTTTTTTAACAGTATTGCCCGGAAATTGGACGGGCACGAGAAATAGAGGGAGAAAGCTTAGACCGTGATTTTGACGGGAGCGAAGATTAAGGGGTTAAAGTGGCCATACGTGCTCGAAATGTGAGGACAGTCCCCAAATATAGATTTTTTTTCACTTTGTCCCCCAAAATACCTTGACTTCTTGGGGACACGAAAAGTCTCCAAATTTAAAGATTTATTTATTTATTTTCCAGGAGAGGACAGCTCGCATCACTGAATGTGTCACTTAGAGCTACATATACGCCCTTCCCGGAATTTCCCGCCACAATTTGGAACCTCATCAGAAGGTGGGAGACTTCTGAATATTGGCACCCCTCGGAAACTGCTAGCGACCGCCGAGAGGACTTTCGGAACCACGGATTTAACGTGCACGTACACCGCATGTACACGGTGGTCTTTAGTGGTACGCCGGTATCGAACCCGCAACCTTCCGGTTACGAGTTCAATGCCTTAACCACTGGGCTACCACGGCCCCAAATTCAAAGATTTGTACTTCTTTCCGTGAAAGTTTCCGTTTAGTTTCTTTCTTTCAGAAAAAAACGGAATAAATAAGAAAAATAAAACAACTAAAAGCGCCTTCTACTCAGAGAAACAATGAAATTCGATCTTTGAAAACGTTTGTTGTGTGTGTAGCGTGTACAGACATTAAATAAAATATTTGACTATGAGCCGAATTTCCCATTTCAGTTTTGTTAATGATCAATCACCTTTCATGAAGAACCATGCTTTAAATATGAAACTGACGTACGAAATTTTCCTAGCACTCGTATACTTTTTTTAGAGGGTGTAAAAAGTTTCATGAAAAATTATCACAAAATGAGCCAATGTAGAAAACAATGTCTTCTGAAAAATACAAATACTATGCCAGGAGTTAAATTTAGAATAGATTGCAATATTTCATCATGATATTCCTTTCATATTTCTGGTTTGAAGAAATATTTATAAATGAATGAAATACATCCATTAATTTATTAGAAACAAGAATACACAATTGATATAAAGAGCGATTAGAGTTCATTTTCAAGTATCAAAGTCAGTGAAGATTTAAAGTACGGGTATACTGGTGTACATCGTAAGATGTGTCCTCGAATAAGTCCCCAAATATATTTTCTAGTGTCCCCAAGTATTCCTTGGATTTGAGGACGATGCTTGATTTGTTCCCAAAATACTATTTAGAAATAGGGTCGCCCTAATTTAAGTTGTTAAAATCTAAAGATTAAGTTGTATTTTGTTTATATTCATAATATATTAAGACGGTCAATTTTTCCTGAACATTTACCACCCAAAAATTGGGAGCACGATATACACAATGCTCTTAAGATTTCCTTAGGTTGCTTTTTTTTGGGGGGGGGAGGGAGAGACAGACTTTGAAGCCATAAAAGCCGACTTTCAAGCCTCGCCTTGTTTTAATAGAAAGGAGTAGTCCTTGTTTTCGCTTATGAGTCCCTTAATGCTCAAGTGGTGCTAGTCCATTTTTCTAGTTTTGAGAAATGTAAGGTTTTATTACGGTTATCATAGGAAATTCAATGCTACACAGCAGCTAGTGCTGCTGTTTACACGGTTGCTAAAGGAGTTACAACTTGCACCATTTGTGATTTTAATAAAACGAACATTTCTGCGTCCCTAACCAGAAAATGTACTTAATCACTTGGGCTTTAAAATAAGACTTAATTTGTACGTTTAAAAACAAAAACATACCAGAATGTCGCAAAATATAGTATATGTTTCATGTTACTTACAGCACACACACATCGTACATTCATGTGGTTCACAGCGCACGGAATTCATTTGTGCTAAAATACTGATTTACAACTACATAGCTGCCTTAAGTGTGTTTCACCTACAGTAAGTAACATGAACCAACATAATAGAGCAAGAGCCCGCGGCCGCCAGACCTTCGTCATAGTATAAAAGCTGAAACTTTCTCTGCGCATATTCCCCAATAGAGGTAGGAACCATCGGCCACTCTAAAGTTTGGATGATCGTGGCTTTGGCAGGTAACAGGTGGCAAAGGTGTATAAAATTGCAGAAAATTTTCGTCATTTCATAAAGCTTAATTTTTTTATATGTTCTTCTTCGCAGTACTAGAAATCACTTTATCCCTTGCCAGACACTTTTCCATCGTGGCAAAACCCCGCCAGACAATCTCAAAGTCATGGAAAACGTAATTCTATTACGAGCGCGCTGCAGCATCGTAAGAAAGTTCAGAAGTAGCAGTATAAAATGTGCTTGGCACTTTGTGACAGCTTGACGTACTTCGTCGCGGGAGTTTACGAACACAACAGTTTTCCATGACTTTGAGATTGTCTGGCGGGGGTTTGCCACGATGGAAAAGTGTCTGGCAAGGGATAAAGTGATTTCTAGTATTGCGAAGAAGAACATATAAAAAAATTAAGCTTTATGAAATGACGAAAATATTCTGCAATTTTATACACCTTTGCCACCTGTTACCTGCCAAAGCCACGGTCCTCCAAACTTTATAGTGGCCGATTGTTCCTATCTCTGTTGGGTATGCGCAGAGAAAGTTTCAGCTTTTATACTATGACAAAGGTCTGGCGGTCGCTGGCTCTTAGACTATAAGTTAACAACTGGAAAAATGCATTTGTAAAGTGTACCATTTCAGATAAATGTAACCATGAAATCCCTTCATCTCTGCTTTAGTTTTTAATATCTCTTTCAAAAGAACGGAAAAAACAAACAAAGGTATTAAAAACTTAAAGATAAGAAAGCAAGATGACCACCCAGGCTTGCATCTCCCCTGGGGAAAGTATGAATGCTATCTACAAATTCTAATCACCGATATTTTCTTTTAGTCAGTTCATAGACAATGCTTCGAGTTCAAAGAGTATTTTACTAAAGTGGTTAAAATGATCCCCCACCGTCAGCCGTTCTAGGAATACATGCTAATACAGTGAAATCTTCAGTAAAAGACGCCTCTGTTTAAGGGATACCTCTATTTGAGGGACTGTTCTGTTGGTCCCAGTGACAGTTACCAGTTACCTTAGTGTATTTACCTCTGATTAAGAGTCACTGTTTAAGGAACACCATAAAAAATGTTTCAAAAATAAAATATAGGTTTCAAAAAAAGTTTTAGGTAAGTTAAATCTAGTTTTATGACAAGTGAACAGTAAAATTAAAAGTAAAAGGATAAACCCTAAGGAAAATTTACCTACTTTCAGTGACAAAAAGGTGCAGAACTTTTTGTTCTAAGTAAATAGCCATGTCAAGCAGAAGTGACATTCACATCTACTCTTTCCTCTAAAAGGGTTACTATGTGTCATCTGTGCAACCTAGAATAACCATTTTCGATTGTTAAAATATAACCCCAGCCTGAACTTTTGTCAAAATTCTGAATGAGAAATTACCGGAAACTGTGAAAGGAATAACCCTCTTTTGAACTTTCCTAGACGGATTTATCCTTTCATCTCTTTCTCCTGAAAACTGCTGCTGTTGTCAGTACAGCAGAGTAAAAAGGATTAATACACTGGGGGAAAAAAAGTTGTGGTGCAATCAAAAAGGTTGTACACATTCGAAAGAAATCAAAATTCATTTTTCAATAGCGAGAAGAAAACTAGGCAAATTGCTGGATCATTCTTAGTTCTTGCCAAGTTTGGAGAGAGTAAGGGCTGTATAATTTTGTGGACGAGTCATAGTTTTACATACACATCTACTATCCAGCATGACATCAGCATGGAAGAGAAAAAGGGTAATATAAAAAAAAATATATGCAATCCATTCAGCAGAACTTTAAAAGCTTAGCTCTCGAGTCTAGTAAAAAAATTAGTATAAGCAAAAACCAGGTAAGTCATGTACTGAAGCTACTTCAAATTTAATGTCAAACCTAGCTTCAGTAAAATTACTGTGACTATGCTATATATATATAGGGAAAATTTATTTGAAGTGCACAGACTTCCAATTAAGTGACTATTTTACAATGCACCCTCTAAATAAAGGACACCTCAGACAAAACATACGGTCCCATATTGAGAGGTAGTACTGTATTTCAAAAACTAACAAATCTGGAATGCTGAATTTTATTTTCAAAAGCAGTTCTTATCAACTTGTTTGAAAATGTTTGATTCCTCCCCCCCCCCCCCAATTCCATCCAACCAAAAGTAATTAAGCAAGAGATCCGAGATCAAAATGGCCATAACCCCCCCGTTCTAGCGTTCTCAATAAGGTTTCTTCGAACCTATGTTTAAGTTTTCGAAAAAACCGAAACTTAGTCTAATATTTTTTGTTCTCAAACTCGCAAATTAAGTCGTATTTTAAAACTAACTGGTCTTACAAAAGGTTTTTTAGAAACCTTCCAAGACATTTTAAAATTTAAGAACTGGGGATAAAAGATTTAAAAGTTGTGAATAACCTCATTTAGTGAATGTTAACTTAGTAAAATCCTGATCTCTTGCTTCTTATAGACGTACTATAGTAATATGAATTAGATGTGTATAAAAAATGCAGTGCTAAATATTCCTTGAATGATTCTCTGTTCACAAGATCATCGAATGATTATCATACTGCATTTTACTGGACAAAGTATTTTACACTGTGTAAATCATGTTTTCGAATTCTTCAAAATAAACACTAGACTACTGACGCTCAGTTAACTAAGAAAAGGAAACTCACATATCAATAAATTAAATTTGTTTTATTTATTTTAAAGGATATAGCATACAAATTTTAATCTTGTATAAGAACATCAAATCGACACATGTCGTTTCAAAATATCTGGCACAGCAGTAAAGTGTGGTAGAGAAAAACAAGACAGTTTAAAATTGCATAACAATATAGGGCTATAAACAGAGTTTTCATGCACTTTGGTAATTATTTCACAAAATAATGTTGAAGTTAATTAACTTAAGGTTCATTATAGTTTTGTACGAAAATATTCAAAATGAAATGAATCATTAGCGATTAAAGTTAAATAATTTCAGAAAAAGTTTTACGTTTTAGTAAAGCGTTGAACTTCACATACAATTGTGCAAGATATTTTCCGAAAAACAAGTATAAATATTTGATAGAAAAATTGATAACAAAACTTGTTTTTGATCAGTCATTTTAATGTATAAACCTTAATATTTGTAAGAAGAAAACTACACATACATTTGTAAGAAGTACACATTCTAAAGCTACTTACAAACATTATATTCTGCCTATTTCATCATTAACAAAGAGACGTATACAACATGATTTAAAGCTACCTAACATTTGAAAAATTGTACAACAATGAACATTCATAAAAAGTATTAAACATCTACTGATGCTTGATTATAAAATATAGATACAAGTTCTTCCACATTGAAGCTAATCGCACACATAGAAATTTGCACACAATTCATTAGCTATAACCAAAACAATATATTCTGGGTATTTCATCATTAACAAAGTGACATACATGATTTAAAGCTACCCAACATTTGAAAATTTTGTAACATTGAACACTCATGGAAAAATACTAAACACTTACCAATTCTTGATTATAAAATATAGATACAAGTTCTTCCATATTGAAGCTAATCACATATATAGAAACAGACATACAATAAAGATTAAATTCACTGGCTTTAATAATTACCACAATGCACACATGAACACTTCTGACTCCAAAAACAAAGATACAATCATTGTTCAAATATAGAAATCTTAAATGTAATTTGATAATTATAGTTTATAAATTTAACTGTTACGATACAAATTGGTTTTGACAACTATTGTACTATCCATTGATTGTGTAGCTAAAATTCGTAATACTAAAAAAAAAAAAGTTTTCACCTAAAGTCAAAGAATTTCTACAGAGCTTATGTTTTAACTAGAAAATGTTTATTAATTTACTCATGCAGCATAACACTGATATTCTTCCAAATTCGATAAATTTAAGACACATGGATATAATAAATAGAAAAAGGTTAAAAAGTAATTTAGCAGACTCATTCAGTTAAAAAATCAAAGACTTGTTGATAAATGAAAATTTAAACTTGACGTTACACTTGCATGAAGACCAAGTTTTTCTTTTCCCACAATATTACTGAACGTTTTTATAATTAGCAGTGTCTCACATTTACAACTTCGGCTTCTAGAGTATTGGAAGGCGAAAAATGTGTATTTTAATGTTGTCATACAATTTTGAAGAATATAATAATGTTTAAAATATGTAATAAAAGCAGTACTCGCTGTTCCGATTTTAAGCAACATTGAAGATAATAGCTGTCGCTTAAGATTTCAAATTAAAGCACCTTTAATGCATGTTATTTACTTTTAGGTCATTTTTAGTGGTTTCTCCCAACTTCATCTCTTTGGTCTCGTATTTCCGAGCGCTTTAGCTCATATATAGGCAACCCCCACCAGCTGGCCGCATGCGGCCTGCCAAGGCTTTTGATCCGGCCATCCGAGCATTTCAAATTCCTATAGAAAACCCATGTAAACAGCTCATTCCATTTAAGTCCCATTTATATGGCCCGCGACTTCACAAACATATTAAAGTTTGGCCATTCCTGCTGTAGCCAGTAGTTCATGTTTTCACACGCATCTGAATGAAGCTGTAGAGATCGCGCTTTCCAATTCAGGTGTCGTACTTTCTTTTAGATCAGATGGCACGTTAATGAATCCCATTTTGGTCATGATCCAGTCAATGAAATAAAAGCGTAGCTTAAAAAAAATACTTTGTAAAGTTTTACTAGCACCATTATATCTGAAACTGCACTTGATTCTAAAATGTTAACCAACACTGGCAGACCGATTCTGTATTCACTGTATCACACCGGGCTAAAATTTACTGACAGCTTTAATCTAGTTTAATACTTTGGTACTGCAATGATGAAACTTATTGCATGAATTTTGTAATTTTATAACACCCATTCTGTTTCTGAAGACTTTAGGGGTTAGGGGGAGTGAAAATTGGCAATTTTATGATTTTCATTTGCACATGCTATCGGAGCAATCGGGTGTTACGCTTAATTTAATGTCGGAATACAAAATTTATTTTTTGGTTTTTGAAAATAAAATACATTAAAAATGGGTTTTAAAATATATTTTCAAAATACTTTGTTTTTACGAGTGAAAATACAAAAGTATTTTGAAAATACATGTATTAGCGGTGCTTCCCTACTCTGTTCACGTACTAGTATTTAAAAATTTGATGTTTAATACTTAAAAAAAGATACCTAAAAATTTGTAGATTTAGCATTAAGAGAGGGTAGTGACTACTTTAATATTTTTCATGCACTTGCATAGAATTTAAGTCGTTAATTTCAATTGCATGCTTATTCAATCCTGTGGAACGAAACAAGAAATAAAGTAAACCAGAACAAACAACTCTCTTCACTACCACTATTCATTGCGACCCTTATGGCAACGAAAAAGCACAAGTCTAACCAAAGCTGAATCTTAAGTCCCAACTTTATTCTCCTCCTACGTAATATCAAAAGAATTGCTTACAATAAAATGAAAAAAAAACAAGCGCAATTTGATGTAAACAGAACTGGAGGAAGTATCTTGATTGAAAGAATTTCTCCCCCCACCCCCCCAAATCTGACCGGTATATTGATGCTCCGTCTCCTTTCACATGACAACAGGACATGATTATTTGCAAAAAACACATCGAGTGGGTGCTGGCCTTTGTGCTACCACTGTGATATGGTTTGTGAATTTCTAGGGAACTGCTCTATTTTTGAAGTTTATTAATGACAACTCTTCAAAAGGCTAACTTTTGCCGTCACTTTTTTTTTTATTCTCATATTTTTGACCTGCTCACCAACTGATGTCGAAATTGCTGCAGACGGAAGTAGGATAAATATTGCAGGAGCGAGAATTACAGAAGTTACTCATGAAAATGCAGTACCCACTTTTTCAATATCATGGCTATCTGCCAAAACAGTACTGCGTAAATATTTTGGTTCTTTTAAATTAATTACGACATAACATTCTTTTAAACGTCCTAAACTAAGGAAACTGACGGGCAGTTCTTTTTTGCGTAGACTCTTGAATCGGTCATCTAATTAGTGTAAAATAATTTTGCCGCAGTTTTACCACTTGTGAAAAGAAAGCTCTTAACATGAAATTTAATTTTATAGTTAGATATGGGTTAAAATGTTAATTTCGTTAGAAGTAATCCATAAAATGGTACAATAAATTATTATATAAACTATAAATATACTAAGTATACTAAAACATATATACTATACTAAACTAACATTACTATTTGAATTTTAAACTACATTTAACAAAATGGGGTGATCAAACCCATTCTACTTTAAAAGTAACTTAAAAATTAAGCTAAAAATTAGTAGTTAGTATTAAAGAGTTAGAATGCAAAATCAAATTTCACGTTAAGAGGAATTTAAAATTAACATAAATTTAGCCCATCGGAAAACTGACCAAAATTTAGGTAGAAAGTAAGTACGCAAAAGAAAGTGCTCAAAAAGTTTTCAGTTTAAGTTTATGGACATTCCTCCTCTTTCCTCATATTTCAGACACTCTGAAGCGTGCAACGCGAGGAATTTCATAATAATTTTTTCGTCAACGCTTTTTTAGAGTTCAACAGTTCATAGAGAACAGAACAGACAGCCGACGAAACTATCGGCTACAGATGTCAGTCCAACTTTTCTCTAGGCATTCCAGCTTCGCAACAGTTTTTTGTCCCAAGCAGGCCTTAACAGCTTGGAGAGATGTCCTATTTTACTTTAACTTTTTTAAAATTGTAGATATGCCAGTGCGAGGTATGAAGCCAGGCAGAGCCGTGCTTATAGGGGGTGGCGAACTGGGCAACCGTTCGCCACCGTAAATTAGATATGTGATGGAGATCACATATCTAATTTAATAATCATTTACTTTGGCTTTCTTTAATGTAATCTATCCAAAATTAAGAATTCTAAATCACTTCTGTTTTCATTTTTCTGCCATTTCGGCTTTTAAATCTGTATTTTCGCTTTTCCCCGTATGCACTATTCTTTTTGTTTTTTGTCTCTTCATTCTAGCGTCGTTGTGCTAAAAATAGATTATCATTGCGTCCGTTTGCAAAATCAACGTACTTTCTGATTCCCTCTTGGCATCCTGCTGGCGTAAGTTATTTTTGTTGCCTTCGACATCTTTAAAATTATTTGCTCGCGATTACGTCATTGTAATTTTATTGGATTAACTTTTAGGGTTGCTCTGGAATTGGCGTTATTAATCTCAGCCAAGTTATTGTTCTCGCCAATATGTAATTCTGTGCTGGCGTAATTTTTAAGTCATTCCCTCTTAATTGCACTGTCCATATAGGACGTCATTTCATTTTCGCTGAGCCACCATCGCCGTTATAATAATGTTTCAATAGTATATGTTTAATAAAATAGTTTTTCAGTATGTAGCGTCTTTTTATTATATTGCAACTATAAGTGCATCGAACCTGGATTATCATGTATCACAACGCAGTCTCTATAATTTAAATCAGCCCTACTAATTAATTCTTTACACCCAAGGCCACTAAAACTTTTAATTCGTGGATATCAAGTACTAGTCAAATAAATTTCCTGAAACTACACACCAGTAAGCATAGTCGACAAAGAATACAGAATTTGCAATCTCGTGTATAGCTTTCTTTTTCAAATTTACTTCATGGTAAGCAGTTAGAACGCAGCTTTTACATTATGGAAAAGCATTGCATTAAGAATGTTAATCAAATTTACTTAAAGCAGCAGCAGTGGGTCTTTACTAGGAGTGGGCAGGTTAAGATTGCCATTTCGTAAGTAGACAAATTTTAAAGACCTGCAATTATTCTTTGTCCAGGGTTGCTAAAACAATCACGTCTCTGTGGCCAGCGGTGGCCATGGAGGCCTGGGCCCTCCTAAATTTTTGAATTGTTAAATTGAGTGTCACTAAATGAAACATTTTTGCGATTTGTAAGAATTTCTACCTTTTTTTCACCTATTGCTCCCCCCCCCCTCCCGAAATTCTCACTACTATGTCCCTTGCCAGAGCTGCACCCAATTTTTCATTTTCTAACCTTTACATTAATGTAAACCATGCTCTTCAATTCCATTTGTTACTGAGAAATCGTTAGAGTCAGAATGCTGTCCGAAAAAAGTCTGGAATATCCAGTCAGCACAGTTAAATTTTCTGACTGTGTATGCATTGACTCTCCCCCAACACAATGCGATAATTGTCCATCCAATAATTAGCTGCTGAGAAGGCATTATGCTTTCACAGTAAATTATTACCAAATAATACTTTTGACTCCGTTGAAAAACTTATGAAGTAGTTGCGACTAACGGAAACAAGTTAAACAAAGCGTTGAGATTACTAAACTTATTTTCAAATGAAAAGTCTTGTAGCCAAACTAGGCAAACTGCGTTTTAGAAGAATGTTGATCAGTCAACATATGATGCACAATTGTTTTAGCTCTGAAATAAAGTTTAACTGTAAAAGAGGCTTCAATTACAGATTGATAAATCAAGACTGATAATTATTCAACACGATAGAGAGCCCCACCCCCCGATTTCTAATAAACTTTCGTGATAGACGAGTCCCAAGGTCCACTTAAAACATTTAGTAACTATCAGGTTAAGAGACCAAAGAAATGAAGTCTTGATACCACTTTTAACAGGAAGCGACCAATTGAAAGTACATTGTTGATCACCGGTTCTATACTAGATTCAAGAGCGGTAGAAGGAAACTACATTTTTATTAATTGGCATTGAAGATCTGGGAGACGCCAAAGTTAAAAAATATAAATTACATTAATCAGTGCATTAGTATGAAATTTCATTGCAAAATTAATAAGTAAGCATTACCGCTTGTTTCAAAAGATTTAGCCACAGGAATGTCAATTATGATAATCCACCAATTTTTCATCAATTAACTCGCGTTCAGATATAGAGGAGAGGAGGGTATTGTGGAATAGTGGGGAAATATGGAATACCGAGTTTTTGGCTCTGTTAGTTGTTATTGCCACAAGTTAATACCATGAACAACTCAAGAAAGATTCCCGTCTTACAATGCAGTAAGAGTTGGCCGCTCTCTGTTGCCGTACCACTCGCTACAGAACAAAGTATGTTTTGTGATTTTCAAGAGTTTTTGTAGATAAGTTTTCAAACATTTTAACTTACTAGTAAACACGTGACATGAACATGGATGTTACGCATAATGTACACTAAGAGAATGGTAGTTTGTTGAACTGTGGTTAATTTTTTAGATGACAGTGTTTTGCCAATTAGTTTTAAAGGTTCGTTTTCCGAGATGGCGTGTCGGGTATTATGGAATACTGCGTAATATTGTAATGGATTTCATGTCATCCACTCAAGACCCGGAAAACAAAGACGCTGAATGCATCTTTTGTCACGAAAAATTCTCTAATGATCAACGACGATAAGTTTGGATTCAAAGATCCAGCTGTTCTCTGTGGGCTCACCATGACTCTACCGGAGCAAAGAAAGAAAATTATATCTACAACTTTTCTAAATCGACTCGAAGCAGAAATGACTCCAATATAATGATTTGAACTACAAAACATAAAAATTTGTTTTATAGTAACAAATAACTATATATGAAGCAATATGAATTGCTTTTCATCTGCTTAAACCATCTATTCCATATTACCCGACTATTCCATATTATACTCCATTCGTAACTTTTTTTAAAATATTTTTTTCTATAACAACAAAATAAATTGTGTATTTCTTTGCAATTGACATTTCATTACGATTCATTATAGCATGTACTCATGCTGTTTTGGGGGATTTTATTTAAAAATCTATGAAGTTACAGTTAGAAATGTAAATGGTATTCCATAATCACCTCCTCTCCTCTACGATTAGTTGTGGCCTAGTATTAAAAATTCGAGAATTTCAGCTAATTTGTATTTTAGTATTCTGATTTTAGGAAAATAGTTCCAGAGAAAATAGACTGAATAAGACCTCTGCTTTGTTAAAAAGAATTCTATATCATACATTTAATCATTAACAGCCTTGGAATTCAATCTGGTAGTTAATCTTTTCGTACGTTAAGTTTTATTTAAATTGTACAGGTTAGGGTCTAACAAATAACAAAATACTGAACGGTTTTTTTTTTTTTTTTTACACTAAATATACTAAATGTACACAGGTGGTTTGTGTTATAACAGATAGCAAGAACTCCCAAGAAGTGCTTTATAGCACATCTTGTCAAATGAATTTATAAATCAAAGTTCAAGATAAAGAACTTTGAAGAGTTTTTTGGGGAGAAGTTGGCATTTAGCCACACATATAAACTTTGTTGTTTAACATTAATAAATTAATTTACTGAACTGTGGTTCTACATAAACTTTAGTATTTTCAAATTAATTAACAGCTCAGAATTCTTTACTCAGTTTCAACACACAACTTTTAGCATGAACCGAGAAATTAGCCAGTCTGCAATTTCACTGTACAGAAGTCCCCACCCCCACCCCCAATTAAAATACTTAGTAACCAATTCTTATTTATGATCGAAACTGAAGTATTGAATCAGACAAATGTATTCAGGCTTACACCTTTTCTGCAGAATCCATGTCAAGTAATTCGCATCATCACAGCAATAGGAAAATTACTCTAAAGACAGCAAACTTTGTCGTTTCATTATTTAAATGTACTGTTAAAAATTTTAAGTGCATAAGTTACTATGTTACAGTTAAATACTATTCTTCACAAATGTGTACTTTATTTACTGCGATTGTCCCCCTGTCTTCGGATTGAGGAAGTTACTCAACCACTTCCTTTTAATTTAAATACGGTTGCTAAGTTGCTTAAAGATCAATACATACCTTTTCAATGAAATAAATTTGAAAATTACTTTCCCCTTCGTCTTTTATTCTGCCTCCTCGTCAAGCACTCAAGATCTCTGTTGCGGCTAATGAACCATCTGGAAAACTCAGAATGCAATAAAATTTAATAAAATCGTAAAATACTTTACACCATTCTGAATACGCCAGTTAATGCAGAAAACAAAGTACTTTTTTTTTAACATGCATTTAACAGTATATTTACCGCCAATATTAGGACTGGCCAGCTTTCACATAACTTAGGATCATTTTGTGTGTGTGTTTAAGGCAAAGCTACACTAGGCAATCTGCCTAGCATGGGAGGGATCTTGATCTGGGGACTTTCTAAGGGGTTCTAACGCGTATGCACGTTACATATGGAGAAAAACGACCAAAACTCCAGACCGTTAGACAGCCATGCGATGGGACCCGAACCCGGGACTAATTTAGGATCAAAATTCATACAGTCATGAAAATTATGTTGTAACTTCCACAAAAACTCTAAATTTCGCAAGTAGCTTAGATCATACCTTATTTTAAAGGCTATAGTTTAGATTTCAAGCATTAATGCATGATGTTTATACTTTGAATAATTTTCCATCCATGTTTAAACATATCAGTAAATAGTTTCTTTATAGGATATAATAATCTTTATAGGATTTGACAGTAAATATGAAAAGGCGTTACATTACACTAATTTCTTGTTTAACCTTTCGCATTTAGAAATGTGCATTATGTGTGCATTATGTGCAATCATGTTCATTAATGATATTATGAATCCAGGATATTGAAAACTTATTTGTGAGATTGTCTAAAAATACTTCGGTTACTATAGATGCCGTGTTAACTCGCGTAATAGTCGCACTTTTCTGCCACTATTTCAGGGTGCGACTATTACGCAGGGAAAATCTACCACATAATATTGTAACGCCAAAGCTATTTTTTCTGCTTCAAAAAGGGGGCGCCACTATTACGCGAGTATACACGGTGTATATATTTTTTTAACAGATAAGAATAGATATTAATCGTGAAAAATTTTTACAAGATTACAAACATTTGTCAGAACAAATCTGTACAATAAATTACCCCAAATCGTATTTTTGCGAAAGGTACGTCTTTGAATACTCCATCGTAGTGACTAATGAAGACTGATTGCAGCTTCCCAAAAAGAACATTAAACAGAAACCGTAAAAATACGCTCAAAGCACTTTTAAAAAAATCTTCGTAGTAGTAACATGAAAATAAAATTGTGCTCTAAATAGATGTGATGACATAAAAACTGATAATTGTCAAGAGGCACACTATTTTCTAGAAGTGCCATAAAGTTAGATTTGGGTGGTTAAAGCAACGCTACAGTTGGGCAATCTGCCTAGGATAGGGGTGCCTTGGTCGGAGGACTTTCTAAGGGTTCCTAACGCGTATTCACGATAAGTGTAATAAAGAATAGTAACCGATCCCGGAATAGCGAAGATTAAGAACTTCAAGTTAAACCTAACTTAAGCTACTCATGGGAAGAAATAATGTCAGTGATAACTATAAAAACCTATTTGTAAAATAAAATTCGGGTTTTGGTACGATTTGAACTAGGTGGAAGGAGGGGCTATTGTGTTGAATATTCCGAGTCGTCACCCAGATATTTCAACACGGAATCGCAAGTCGTCACCTGCATTCCCACGCGATAACCCCCCACCCACTTTTTAACTTTTTCATGCTTAACAGTCAGCCAAAGCCATGCCAAAAATCGATATCCGACTTATTTACTTATTTCTCCCCAATACGATAGTTTACTATTATAGTATTGAAACTTAGCTCAGTACAAATTTAGAGATGACTCATAATTGATAACTGCCAAACCCTCGCAGTAACTTGAATCTGCCAGGCAAAGTAAAATATTTATTCGTAATATATTATATCGTAGAATCTTTATTAATCCTCCCACGATTACAGTATTAATCATAGTTATTCGTTTCAATCAAAATCTATCATTACAAGTTTCGTTAAAGCCAAAATATGTTTTTGGAAGAGGCATTTAATTCTGCACTCACAATAGTCAAATACCTTGTTTCACAGGTATCCAAAGGATACGTGAAAATAGCTTGTGAGGTTTCAGTATATTTTCAATACTATCCGATATTTTTCTTTAGAATTTAAACGATATTCAAAATAAATCTATAAATTAACAAAAGGCACGTTTTGAGAAGATATCAGTTCTGTTTGTTCTTTTTCAGTTTTCGACGAATCTAGATGGTAATTTTCCCTTTTATAAAAATCGCTTCGTGATAAGCTAAAAAAATTTATACTTTAATAGTGCGTTTAATATTTAGCTAACTATATTTTAACTAATTTCATTTTGTCACCTCTAAAATGGAAACCCTCTACCTGTGGAGTGACAAACAGTTGCTTCATTAGAGTTGCTTTTAAAGTGATTAAAAGTTGAATGTCAGTCAGACTGCGACTGAATATTCTTCATGAAATTTTCTTTGAAGTCATTACTACGATACACAGTAGAATCTATAAATGTTACTAATTTATGATATTTATAAGAAGATTCAGTAATGTCCAGCTTTCACTATCATTTAGAAATTAACTGCCACACAAAAGAATAATTTATTTTCTTATTTGAATTTAGAGGATTTTTAAGGTAATGTATAATTGAGTATCCAAAAGGAAAATACTTCTAAGGATAAATCTTCCAAAAAGTTTCTTACCTCTTAGCTGACTGGATTGAGGTAACCAATCTGAAATCCAGCATACGCCACTACGTGCCCGTACGATGAGATAGCTTCAGAGTGTTTATCAGTACAGCAGCAGAGCTTAATTTAATGATTCTCGTATGGATTTATATAAAAAAAAAAACAGACCATACCCAACTCGCAAAGTGCCAAAATGTTTCAGTTGAATCAATAAATCTTTTGGCTAAAATCATAACGGAAAACATGTCAAATGTCAAACCAAGAATAAAATTCAGCGGATCTGAAGTGTCCCTGCTCAGCAACTTCAAAATCGCCAGTCAGAAATTTTTTTACACACACGCACAAAAACAAAAAAAAAAAAAAAAAAAAAAAAAAAAATTCAGTGAATCAGTAATTCCCCAAAGATTACAAAACCCTCAGTGGTCCCCAGCGAAGTTCAGGACCCGAGTTGTACCCCCCTCCTAAAAAAAAAAAAATTGGACCTGTATTTGGGAAAACGTATTCTAGAAGACAAAGTATGCCAACTGAAATATAAGAAATTACACGCATTTAGTCATAAATAATAGCATATGGGAATTGTAATTGTTAAAATACTTCCCATAATTTTATTTAAAAATGGGATCACCTTTAAAATAAGACATTCGATGCATTTTATCTACATAAAAACATGTTAATATAAAACACTCTACGAAAATTTAAAAATGCCAAATTTAGCTTTTTAAAATTGAATATAAGTTTCAGAAAGGAACCTTTGAAGTAACAGCAATAACTTATCATGATACTATTAATCTAAATGCTCTATTTCTATTGATACTTATGCAACATAACACAATACTGCTTCAATGCATAATTAACTTAATATTTTTAAATAAAAGCCTTAAATTCAACGCAGTTTTCAGTTTACACGGTTTTCAATATCGTAACTATTTTCATAGATTATTTTTTAATGTATAACCGAGTTATTTCACATTAAATTAGTTTAAATAAATTCATAATATAGAAATTGTTTAATCTATCCAATAACTAGCACTCAACCGTGGTCTCTTTAACATTTCATAAAATTAAAAGAAATTATTCAGCATTCCTTTTGACATGTCATAATTATTTTAAAATGGCCCGTAACTTTCAAAAACTAAAAATAAGTCAGACTCACTAGTAGAATAGTACTGCATTTAGCTTAATAAAACGCATACATCGAGGAGAGATTATATAGCATGGAAATCTCTGCTGGGCCACGAAATTTTATTGTTATAGAGGGATTTTTCGTTGTACCGAATAGAGTTATAAAAAACATTTTTCCAACAACATAATTCGCTAACAATACTTATCAAACTTGTTGAAGAACTGCCAAACAAGAACAGAAAAGCAGAAGAAATACACTGAAATTATACTTTCAATAAATCGTATTATTAAGCATTAGTAAACAATCTTATGCTTTTTGAAATTATAGGCATTTTAAGATACTATTTAAGAACATCAAATACTGGCACTGGGCTACGTCCTCGTAAAATTAAAGCGGTACAAGTGGTACCCAGTGTCAATATTTCAACGTCTGTCGAAATACATAGTGCATTTTTTAAATTCCGAATTACAGGCTTGGGGCAGAAAAGGGTTCATAAAATAAGATAAATATTATAAAAATAATTCGCAACAATCGATTGTCTAATAATCAGCCAAGTTTTAAGCCTTTCAACAACCGATATCGAGAACTGCCAATAAATTAATGATCTACACTCTCATTTGAAAGCACAGGATAAGCGTAAATAACGTTGGACCACGGACATGGGAGGCCCTTGTTTTATTGTAGTATTGCACAAGTTGAGTTGAGAAGAAGAAAAAACATGCTATTACTGCGCTTGTTCAAAATGCCACGTTCCAGCAACTCGAGTTCTGATCAACATTTACGTTGTTCGTACGGTTCTTAAATTTGCTAAAATTCCAAACTTTGGAAATATTGCCTGCATTCGTAAAACAAAAACTCGGTTCGAGATTTTTCGTTAGAAAACTGGAATGCGTTAGCTTAGAGCTATCGGTTTCTTTTGACTTTGCTGTCGAACGTTTGCGGCTCCATCTGTACAATTTACAGAGGTATTTATGCTATTTCTAAGTTATGCGCACGTTCTGTTCCTCGGAAAACTGTCCAATATAGGGATGTTTCCAACTTGGGAACTGAATCGGCAAATCTATTTTTTCAGTCGGCAATTTACCTCTCTTCACACCCCCCAAGATTTTCTTCTGGGATCGGCCGTGGCGCCTCCTCTATCTTCAAGTGAAGCTGGATTCACACAGTCCGTTTCGTACTGCTAAACACCGCAGTGACGTCGCTCAGCGAAGAAAAACGGAGAGAATTGTTCTGACGTTACACTTTGCTGGCCTATGGCGTGATTTCATTGGTGCCTTTACCCCTTTACTGCGGCTCCGCATGTTCAAGCGCAGGCAGCCGGAATGAACGGTGCTGCAGAGTGGAGTCTCAGCGCTAGGGAACGGGCAGTATGAATCCATGTTAAGGGTGCGTTTATTCGGTATTTTAACACTTTGCCGTCAACATAATCGTATAAATTTCTTTGCTTGGTGTCGGGTTTGGTTGGCTGCAAAGGTTTTCGTGCAATAGACTATTTTTTGACCTTCTGTTTTTGTCCATGGAATTCTTTTAGAAAAACGTCAGAAACTGGTAATCAAGTAAATGGTAATCAAGTAAATGGTCTAGTAATCAAGTAAATGGAAAGTAATAGTATCTTATTACGATCTTATTACGATACGATATCTGTCCTGTCGCCGGACGGCTTAATGTTAAGGGTTTAAAAAAAAAAGTAGATTATGTAGCAAAAATTTCTAATATTTATTATCAGCCACATGCCTTTTTCAGAAATCAATGGGTTATTTACAAAATTAATATAGGAAATATCTCTCATACTCCAGTACTTTTTTGAGTGGATGTACTAACTTTTCTACATTCCACTTTTGGACTTGAGTGCTTGGTTCCAAAATCTACTTATAAATCCTCATCGAGTAAAATCGACAACACAGTGAAAGATTCTACTACCACTGTTTGAAAAGAAATTTATACAGCCAGGAGATTGAATGGGAGTCGAATCCATGACCGTACCCTTAAGCGATTGGCGTGGAGTAGGACAGGCTCTTAACCTCCAATCCACCGGTCTCTGGAGGGAAATAGAGCTGTTTCACCACGTCATATTCACTACATCACACCTTAGCAACCAACTTTTTTTGGTCAAACATTCGATCATTTGAGAATGGTCATTGGTTGAAAACGTGGCTTTGTATCCCTAAATATCCGAGTTGACCGAAAAAAAATTTCACTGACGTCACATGAAAGTACTCTATAGGTCGAAAGACGATATTGAAGCAAATGGTGTACAGATTATGGCCATTCTTGATTGGATAGAAATCGGAATGTGATATTCAGAGCTTTAACACACAAATCCGATATACATGTTCATAACAACTCAGGGCTGTGATATGTTGGTTGCATTCGTAAACGGCAAACTCGTTGCACGAGTTTTCGCAAGAAAACTGGAATGCGTGTGCTTAGTGCTGTCAGTGGTTATCAGTTTTTGACTTTACGAACAACTTCAGTTTATTTAGTTTCGTCGCCTAGGAGACGTGTTTGTTTACAATTCGCAAATGCGTTAATTTTGTTGAGGAGAGTTTTTAGTACATACTCAATATAAAATCAACAGGATTTAAAAAGAATTGCCATCATTAAAGTGCACTGATCACAATTTAGAAATTTCAACTTGCATTTTTTCAAAAGTATTTAGAAAGAAAAGTTCAAATTCCGCTAATAACGGTTTAAATCAACTTCAATCTCAACACTAAAATATGCACTTCTGAATTTACTAAAATGAAAAATACAAGAAAATGATTATCTTTGAAAAATGATGTGCCTTCGTTGCAGTTTCTAACGCATGCATGAATTTTCTCCTCGAAAAAATAATATTTGCAGCTTCAGCAAACGTAAAATACTTTTCATAACAGCATACTTTTCAACAACAACGGACGCCATTTGAAAACAAAAACACCGTGCAGCAAGAGTATCTTCTAAACTACTGGACGAGCCTGGTCTAAGCTCAGTTTTTTTCGTTTGAAACTAAACGCACCCAGTTTTGTATACGAACGCTCTAGTTTTTAAACTGAGTGCACTCAATTTCCTTTACGAACATCTTAGATAGAAACTCGTTGCACGAGTGTAACTCGTTTGGCGTTTACGAATGCGGCCTACGATGGGATCTCATGGCTGCGAGCGGTTAGGTCTCAGGTTCGAATACCGTTAACCCATGGTTATCGTTTCTCCCCCCCCCCCTTCTTCTGTGTTTGTACTCTTGATGTGTTCTATAGAGTATTTCGACATGACGTCAGGGCAACTTTTTGTAGGACAACTCGGATATTTAGAGGTACAAAGCCGAGTTTTCCGCCAATGACCGTCCTGAAATGAGCGTTAGTGTGTCCTACAGAAAAGTGTTGCCGGACTGGTTGCTATGATGTGACGTAATGCATGGACGTAGGTGGAAAAGCTCTATGTTATTAATAAATGTTATATGGAATTAATAAATACCAAACGGATATTCATGGTTATAAGATCATCTTCGAGATTTGCAGTCAGAAACCTCAAGAAAAAATTCTCAATTCAAACAAACATTTTATGAATATTTACTTGAGAATTTGTTTTTCGGTAAATTTACTAGGTTGGAGGAAAGATATCCGAAAGTATGCTGCTTTTATTCTGAGCAAAATTTACTTAACAATTTATGTTTAAATTATTTGGGCGTTATTGGCTCTGTAATAATATAAGTTTTCACTTGTGCGCTGTGTAGCCCGCGTTGTTTACGAAATCCCAGCAGGAACATTTTAACGCATTTGTGCCCAGATATTTTTGCGACTTTATTAGATTTTTGCGATTACCAGCAATAATAGATAAATTTCTGATGTCAGCTCCTTGAACAAGAGATGGTTTCTTTTAAAATAATTATTATGTATAAACATTGAAATGTCAATATCCGCTTGCTCATGTTAAAATATTTTGTGGATTTGAGGTTCAGTATTCGTGAATAAAGGGTAGGAAAAATAAATAACGTTTTGGACTGATAGCGAAAATGCCGTCCCAAAAAAGGGACGCTGGGCATAAATGGGTTAACCCTTTATAAGGCCGTGGTAAGAATACTTACCACCTACGGTCTGTTAAATACAGAAATCAATTATCATTAGTGAATTTTCTGATTTTTGATCAATTATATTGGCTGTATATTTTTCTCCATACATCTAAATTCTAAATTATATTTGGCTTATGAACTTTTCTTTTATTCGTAATTTTAAAGAAAGCTCGAATAATGATTCGGAAATTGAGCATAGGAATCATCGCTTTTAATGATATATTTTTGCGTGTAATTCCGTGTACAAGCAGCAGGTAGTTTTCCGACTTTGATTTTGTGAATAATGAATGCATTCGCCTGCGAAATTTCTATGTTTGTTTAATACCTGTTTCTCCAATTTTCACGTGGGATATTACAGTAGAGGGAAAATATATGAATTAATCCTAAAAAATGAGCAAGAAAAATCCCAAGTACTTATGACTCTCTGCACATAAACTTGCCTTATTAAGGGTTAAAATGTTTGTACACCTTCCAAAAAAAGTATTTTAGTAAAATATGAGTTTTCTACGTTGGTTTCACATATTAAAAATTATTTATCATAGAATATGAATTAGGCTATGAACAAACATGAATTTTCATATTTCTGTCAAGTTGTATGTTTTTCAAAAACTCAATTATTATTCGCAAATCTAAAATAGGAAATTTATCTCTTAGTCGATTACTTTTTTTGAATTGTGTACATCTTTATGAAAATCGAGAAATGGAAAGAGTAAATTCTTTAAATTAAATGGACGGGTAGATGAAGACACTGAACATAGTAGATGGGTGAAGTTTAAAGCCTCGCGTTCGGGCATACCACGCGGATCGAGATCTAACGATCTAGAGTTTTGGTAGGTTTTTTCCAGATAAAGCGTGAATACGGGTCAGAACACCTTAAAAACTTCTCCGCACATGGCATCACACTTTGGCAGATGCTCCTCGTATAGGCTTGCCGTAACTCACAAATAAAGAGAGTATTTTCACGTGACGTCACTGAAATTTTTTTGGGGTTAACTCTGATATTTAGGGATACAACGCCACGTTTTGGGCCAATGACCATTCTCAAATGAACGAATGTTTGACCGAAAAGTTGTTTGCTGAGGTGTGAGTGACATAGTGATAATGACGTAGGTAAAATAGCTCTATAATACAGTTTTTTGCAAAATACCACCAACTTTGGCGCTGGCACCAAAAATAAGTGACCAAAACTGGACACAGCTTAATGACATTTTACATTTGGCAAGATATCACCAGTACTTAATATTATTGAAACATTGTACATCAGTTTCAAAGTAAAAAACTTTCAAGTGCATCAAATATTTTATATAACTTAATAGACTTACAAGCAAGTCATGTGGTGTCCACATCAGGTTGTTTTTTAAACACTGTAATCTGAACAAAGCGTTTTCTTAAAGCTACAGAAAAAAATGCTACTATTTTGGCTACTAAAATTGAGAAAAATTATGCCATCTTGCGTACTTGTTTATGCTGGTGAGCTACCTAATGCTACTGCCCTCCCCCCTCCCAATAGTGCTGGACATTCTAGAATTACTTGAAGTCAAAGCCCGTTGTGGAAGCAATTGCAGAGGGCGATAGAAAAAACATTTGACGGAAATACGTCTACACTCAATTTACGTCATCTTCGTCCATATAAAATAAATACCCAAATCGAATTTCATGCTCTTCTGGAAACGCGCGGAAACTTTCTGCAATAGAATGATTTCGTTTTGTGTACACAGCCCCTTTTATATCAATGCTTCATGAAGACGATCATTTTAACGCGAAAAAAATTAAACTATATCCTGAAAAACTGTTTAAAACGAATTGGAATTGCGCGAAACTTACTATACATAAAAAAATTTCAAGCGGATCGTACAAACGGGGTAGATGTTATTAGGCTTTTTGTGCTGAAAAAAAAAAATGATGATAAAAATCTCATTTCGATGCATAACTCACAGTATCCAATAACTGTTTCGCAGCAGAAGTCAGACTACATATTCCACCAATCACAAGGAAACGTGTAATGTGCGCAATTCACAAACGTGCGCAATTCACAAGGAAACGTGTAAATAAAGGATCATGTGATTGTTCTCTTTCCATCTGTGTTTTTAAAGAATAACCAAGAAACCTTTTTAATGATTTTTGCGCATGTTACTTCTGTTGTTTATTACCCTCCAAAATAATATAATGAAAACTAATGCTCATATAGTTATTTTGTTGGTTAATTTTCCTTTAAATTTATAACTATTTCGGGTTATAACTAATATCCTCACCAAAAAAAAAAAAGCAGCAGAACTCACATTACCCATATTTGAATTCTAGCTTTAAGAGAATTATAACGGGTATAGGACTATGTGCAAGTAGTTGTTATGGCAATAAATGTACCAAAAACAAAAGTTGTGCCAGTATATAGTTATTAACCCATTTGTGCCTGGATACTTTTGCAACTTTCTTCGATTTTTACTGATAACAGAAATAATAGATAAATTTCTGATGTCAACTTCTCGAACAAGGGATGATTTCTTTTAAAATCATTATGCATAAAAATCGAAATATCAACATCCTACTTGGGCATGTTAAAATATTTTGTGGAATTGAGGCTCAATTCTCATGAACAAAGGCTAGGAAAAATAAATAACGTTTTCGACTAATAGCGAAAATGCCGTCCCAAAAAAGGGACACTAGGCATAAATGGGTTAATAACTGGCTGCCAGCCCGTTCTTCCCACTGTAGTGAACGAAACTTTTTCTTACATGTATAATTCGGATACATTCCAGTGATGTGGTATCTAAAAGTAAGCAAAATTATATGACTCTTGACGTAAAGATACTCATTAGTTACTCCTAAAGTTAGTATGAGTACTAGCCTAAGATCATTGTAATATCATGACACAAAAAACTATGTCATTCGCGATAAAAAGAAGAAAGGCTGGACGGTTTGCAGCGAGAACTCCTCACTTTCAAAATATCTTATTTTACATCGTAGTAGGTTTAAGTGGCATTAAACTCTTCAGACCCGACAAAAATTTCAGATGTCAAATTAAAGAGCAATCTCATTAATCATTTCGAGAAAACCTATTACATTTAAAAATGACAAGTAGACAGCGCATTTTCAAATAATGTTTCGCATAAAAGCTTCTTTCCCAATCACAGTTTCAGAAGTAAAAAGTTGTAATCACCCCAGGAAAGAAGATTGGCAAGAAACTTTTAAAGGTAAAGGATGTTCTACAAGTTCTTTTCAGCTATTTGAATTTCGCAAATAAGCAAAAAAGTACTAACAAATTTGACTTTCAATTTCACTAACATTCAAATATTATTTTGTTTAACGGCAAACAAAGAAAAAAATAACGGCAAACAAAAGTAAAATGTGTGCGGCAATGTGCAGGTTTTGCGCATTCACATGCGTTAACATAATTTATTCAAAATTAAGTCATCGACGCATATGTACGTCCATTCAAATCTACAAAAAAAAAATTTAAAGAATGATTTTAAGAACGGAAAGAAAAATGTCGCGGGCAACCATTTGACAACAGAGCTTATTAAAGTTAACTTGAGATGTCGGGGTTATTCGTATCTAATCGGAATTTAAAACATTTCAACATCGGTATTTTCGGAGCCAATTTGCTAATGACAGCTTTTGCACAAGAACTTGTTAAGTTCCTAGAATTCAGCCAAAAAAAAAAAGGGGTGGGGTGGGGGAGGAAGAAATTCTGAACCACTTTCAGATTTTAAATACGCATTAAAGTGCTATATATTAAAAGCGTATCATAATTTATGCGTCGTCCCTATTTTTCTTCCTTATTCCATTAAGCTGAAAAGTGCATCATTATTCATGAGTGCGCGGTATTTTTCTTTCTTGTTTCATAAAATTTCTTTGGAATAGAAATCTATCTTAAAATCGCCTACCAAAACTGTTCAACAATTTTCGCCAGGCATAGTCAAACTAGACTTCACCTTTATAAATACCATTTGGAAAGAGTATCATAATCTATGAGTGTACCGTATTTCTCTTCTCTGTTCTATAAAACGCTTCTTCGGAATTAAAATCTATATTAAAATCGCCTACTAAAACTGTTTTACAATATTCGCCATACATTTTCTAACTATCCTCGAAATATATTTATAACAAATTGTCGCTTTTTGACACCAAATTTAGCGATCCACTATCAAAAATTGCAATCTAGGGCGACGTTCAACATTTTATTAGCGCACCCCCCTCCACATTATCTGGCAAACACATTTACAAAACTCCTCGACAAGATAGTGCAGACAAAAATGCGTAGACAAACTTCTGGTATTGAGCAAAATAGCACCCTAAGTGCTTAAAACAAAGGATCTTATAAACCGCCAAAAGTCATCAAAACTTTGCGACATTTTGCGGAATTTTGGGGAATACATACCGTCGCCAATTACTATTTTTCACCTTGTGGCGACTTTTGAATTTCCCATGATTTTGAAAAATGCAAATTTCCTTTCGTTATTATGGTTGGCGAAAAATCATAGTGCATTTTTTTCAAGAACTTGAATAGTGGAAAGTTTGAGTTTTGCATTTACACTCTTCCTATGTTGATTTATCTGTTCTCTTAAACTAAAACTATCGTCTTGATGACGATAGTTGTCTACCGAAGTCGCATGGAATTTAATGGTTTAGAGTGTTTTATGCTAAAGTGAACTTCTTGAGCAAAGGGTTAATTACGTTCGATAATTCTTATATGCAGGATGTCCACCAGCAACTGAAAAGGAGGCTTTTGCTACTAAATTTAAGATTATGCAACTTGGGGCACTCTTTTGGTTTAAAAAAAAAAAGCCATTTTCATTCTACACTGACAGTACATGTAACAAAAAAACATTTACCTTGATTTTTTTCCCGTTCGTAATTGGTCATAATAAAACTTATTTGCTTTTTGGGTTTTCTCATAGCCAAAAGTAACCACCAACTTCCTCCCCGATTCCCCTTATTCCTGTGGCTCGACCACATCAATACGCTTCTCCAATAGTAAAATCACTCTTTTCATAGACGTATGTCTTCTCTGACCTTGAAGATTTGTACGTGCAGTTGGACCTGCTGCTGATTTGCAGTGGGGCGATTGGTTTGGAAGGTGGCTTTAGTTTACATTACTTCCGGGAAATAGCTAGAAAATTTTCGGACAGGGAACCGGATACGGTCGGTTATAGGAGGTGGCGTGGTCTCTTCTAGAGGACCTTTTAGCATTAAGTAGATAGGGCAAAAATCAATGCTTAAAAAATTGGTCGTTGAAAGAGGCGTCACTTGATAGAGGTTGTCGCTCTTATAAGTTTCATTGTATTTTATTTTCAAATATTTGGTGACTGGAAAAGACACACAAGTTTTGTTCTTTTTTTCTCCTACTTTTCGAAGCTTTATCTGTTTTTAGTTTGACTCCTAGAAAGACTCTATACAACTGTATGCAGCAAATATGGGCAACCTTTGAAAAATCGCGGGCCAAAATTTGGGATGTTAGCGAAGTAGCGGGCCAAATTTCTGGATGTCAGCAAAGTCACGGGCCGTATAATTAGGATTTACATGGAATTTTGAATATTTATATGGGATTTTACAGGGTTTTGATATGTTCCACGGGCCGGA